>WEZZ01005023.1:62451-81405 GCA_013400585.1 Chloropsis cyanopogon
AAATCCCCAAATCCCTGAGGTTGGAAAAACCCTCCCAGACCTGTGCCCGATCCCCACCTGGCACCGAGTCCTTGGACACCTCCAGGGGTGTGACCCCACCGCCTCCCCGGTGAAAAAACCCAATTTTTTTACAAATTTCCCTCTGGAACCAAGTCGGAAGCGGGAAAAAAAATAAGTTTATTTTTAGCGGCGTTGGCAGGGGGAGCCCTTTGGTGGCACTGAGGCCACCTGGAGGCGGTGACATCCGTGTGGGTGGCCGAGCTCGCGTCTCCTCCACGTGGCTGTGGGAATCTCCTCGTGCCGCAGAGAGACGAGAAAAGAGGAGGAAAAAAAGCGACTACGAGAGCCCAAAATCTACTACAGAGAGCGCATGGAGAGGATTAAACAAGGACTGGGCCCCGAAGGTTCCAGAAGGTTCCTAAAGGTGCCAGGAGGTTCCTAAAAGAGCCAGGAGATTACTAAAGGTTCCAGAAGGTTCCTAAAGGTGCCAGAAGATTCCCAGAAGTGCCAGAAGGTTCCTAAAAGTGCCAGAAGGTTCAAAATGGTGCCAGGAGGCTCCTAAAGATTCTTGAAGGTTCCTGAAGGTTCCTAAAAGATCCAGAAAGTTCCTAAAGGAGCCAGAAGGTTCCCAGAAGTGCCAGAAGGTTCCTAAAGGTGCCAGAAAGTTCCTAAAAGAGCCAGAAGATTCCTTAATGTTCCATAAAGTTCCTAAATGAGCCAGAACGTTCCTAAAAGTGCCAGAAGGTTCCTAAAGGTTCCAGAAAGTTCCTAAAAGAGCCAGAAGATTCCTAAATGTTCCATAAAGTTTCTAAAGGAGCCAGAAGGTTCCTAAAGGTTCCAGAAAGTTTCTAAAGGAGCCCGAAGGTTCCCAGAAGTGCCAGAAGGTTCCCAAAGGTTCCAGAAAGTTCCTAATGCTGCCTGAAGGTTCCTAAAGGTTCCAGGAGGTTCCTAAAGGTGCCGTGAAGTTCCTAATGATGCCAGGAGGTTCCTAATGGTGCCAGGAGGTTCCAGAAGGTTCTCAAAGGTGCTCAGGAGTGGTTCCAGCAGGAGAAGCGTGGTGTTCCCATGGGAGCTGTCCCTCAGCGCTGGATGTCCTCCTGCTCCTCACGCCTTGGCCGCGTCCCGGGCACCGCGGCGAGGTTTCAGTGCCCGCACTTGTACTGGTAACTGTTGGACCACTGGTAGGAGTAGGGACAGGAGCGCTCCTGGCACACGGGGGCCGGGGCGCACACCTGGGGACACCTGAGCACGCCCTGCCCGCAGCGGGCCACGCCCAGCTCCCGGCAGGAATCCAAGCACTGGGAGCTGCTGCAGGATGAGGATGAGGAGTGGTGGTGGTGGCCTTCCACCACGCGCGTCTCCACGCAGCCCGGCCGGCAGGGGCTCGCCAGGGTTTTCTTGACGGTGCAGATCTTGGTCCCCGCTGGGGCGCAGGGCGAGCAGGAGGCGCAGGTCACCAGCCCGGGGTTGTGGCAGGGCTGGGGGAAGGCGGGCGCGGGGGTCTGGATCCCGCCGGGGATGTAGCACTGCTGCTTGTACTGGTAGCCGTAGTAGGACATGGCTGCGGGGATCCTGGAAAACACAAGGATGGAGCTGAAGGAATTCCCTGGCAGCCCTCAGGTCTCCACCCGAACTCCTCAGCCTCGCTTCTCCCTCGCTTCTCCCCCGCTTTTTCCCTAAAAAAAAAACTCCCTGACCAGGGAAGCTTGTTGAGGGGAGCAGAGCTGCAATCCCGGGAAAAAAGGGGAATTTCGGGAGCGGTGTTTCTATCCGGGATTGGTGCTGAGGTTCTCAGTTCTTTAGGATGAGGAATCTCATTTATTTCCTTTCCAGGTGCCTCGCCTGGCACTGGAATTTCCTCCTGCCGGCAGCAGGAAAAGCAAAGGAAGGAATCGCCCCTGGACCCCGCGGTTTGGGGGCAGTTGCTGCTCCAGAACCCCTCCTCTCATCCCAGGCTGCTCCAAGCCCTGACCAGGGACACTTCCAGGGGTGGGAAATCCATGGAATAACCTGGGATCCTCACAGGGAACAATTCCCGCCCAAAATCCCACCCCAATTCCCCCTCTGTGCCCCTGACCCCATTCCCCGTGTCCTGTCCCTGCAGTTCCTGAGGAAAATTCCCTCTCCAGCTTCCCTGGAGCCCCTGCGGATCCCGGGAAGGGCTCTGGGGTCTCCACAGGCTCAACATTCCCAGCCTGGCAAAAACTGATCCAAATCTGGGTAATTACCACCTGAACTACTAAAACAAGCGGCCTGTAATACAGGAGAAGTCTCTAACTCAATTTTAACAAAGCAAATAAAAGAGATGGATCCAAGGAGAAGAAAGCTCGCATCCCAAATCGGGCGAGGTTCTGTAAATCTCAGGCTTTAAAACCATTTATCTGCCTCTGCCTTAAAAAAAAAAAAAAAAAAAAACCAAAAAAAACCCAAGGAAAAACTTTTAACAGCAACAACCCTCTTCATTCCCAGTGTCAGGGAATTCCTGCAGGATCCGGGTTCCAGCCCCAAATCCCAGCAGAATGGGATTTTCTTAGGCGAAGAAATAGGGAAATAACTTACCGAGCTCGCGGTGGAGAGTAAGGACTGGGTGGAAAGCTTGGAGATGGGGGTTTTTATATGGAGTTTTTATAGTCCTTCGGGCTTCACGGAAAACCTGAGCCACAGAGTGCCAAATCCTAATAAACCGCGGCAGGGATTCTGTGTTCGTGTGGAACTTTTTCACCGGCTGTAATTATTTTACTCACTCGGGCTCGTTAACGCATCGTTATCCCCAAATCCCGTGAAAAACACCTCACACCCTGCGGGTTCTTTCCATTTTAAAGCTTTACGGGCAGAAGGGAAAAGCCGCCTTGTATCCCGCTGACCTCGTTAGGCACCTGGGGAAATCCATCCCTCTCCTCCTAAAGCTCCTTTTTTGGAGCTTTGGGGAGCGGGGATCGATGGTTCCCACTCCGTGTTTCCTGCAGGAAGGACGCTGGGAAGCTGAGGGATGAAGTTTTGGGAATCAAGCAGGATTGGGAGAGACCTGAGCTGCTCCTTGCTCCTCGAACTTTGTAAGAGTCATTCCCTGATTTTGCTCCGAGCCTGGCATCCAGCCTGGCCTCGGACGCTTCCAGGGATGTGGAATCCGTGGGATAACCCGTGCCGGGGCCTGTCCACCCTCACCGGGAACGGTTCCTTCCCAAAATCCCACCTGATGTTGCTCGTGATCCTGACCGTGGAAAATGTTTCACCCCGGCGATAATGGAACAGGGCATTCTTTCCTGGTGCCCCCGGTCGCCCCCCCTACGAACACCCCAACGGCTCTGGGACCATCCCAATGGCTTTGGGATCTTCCCAACGGCTCTGGGATCATCCCAACAGTTCTGGGACCACCTCAACAGCTCTGGGATGATCCCAAAAGCTCTGGGGTCATCCCAATGGCTCTGGGACCATCCCAATGGCTTTGGGATCTTCCCAACGGCTCTGGGATCATCTCAACAGCTCTGGGACCACCTCAACGGCGCTGGGACCACCCCAAAGGCTCTGGGACCATCCCAACAGCTCTGGGGTCATCCCAATGGCTTTGGGATCATCCCAACGGCTCTGGGACCACCTCAAACGCTCTGGGATCATCCCCAAGGTTCTGGGACCACCCCAACAGTTCTGGGACCACCCCAACAGTTCTGGGACCACCCCAAGAGCTCAGCTTTGCACCCAGAGCTCGGCTCTGTCCCCGCGCTTTGCGCTGAGCCCTCAGAAGGGATCCTGCCGCCGACGAGTGACGTCATTAGGGTAATTAGCAGCCTTTGATGTGCCGGGACGCGGCGCTGAAATTGGCTCTGTGCTGGCGTTGCTCGTCACGGGGCCGAGCCGGGCCAGCCTGGCTCGTGTCAGGCATTAATGAGCGTTTCTGAGGGGTTTATGAGGTCCTGTTACGAGGGTGTTGATTAATGTCCTGCTCCTGCTTCATGTGCGGGTAAACACCGGGACGAGCCAGCTCAGCACCCCCGGAGTGTCTTCATTAATCAGGAGTGTCTTAATTTATCACCAGCGTTGTCTTCATTAATCAGGAGTGTCTTAATTTATCACCCGCGTGTCTGCATTTATCACTGAAAGGTCTGCGCGTATCAGCAGGGCAGAGCTGAGTTTTGGGGTGAGAACAGGCTCTGATAAAGATAATTTTCGCTCTTTTTGGCTCAGAGCATCGCTTGGTAAAACAGCCCGGCTGGACGTGGTGGTTTAGCTGCGGTTTTAATAAATAATTTAACAAACAGATTTTTATTTAAAAAAATGTGTTTGTGTGTTGGAAAGGGGAGCAGAGTCATCGGGGTGGTGGGGGGGGTTTGGGTGGGAAGGACCTTCAGGAATGAACATCTCGTTCCACGGGCACGTGGGAGGTGGAATTATCTCTCCAAACTCGGTTCGGAGCCCCCCATCCCCGGAGGTGTCCGAGAAATCCCTGGATGTGGTTCTGGGTGTCCCTTGGGCGCAGCTTGGAGCTCTTTTCGAACCTCAGGGATTCTGTTTTTGGTGTTCCATTGGTCTCAGGGATGGGTTGGATCCCTGGTCCCTCCTTTTTTGAACACTTGACCCCCTCGGGGGTCTCCCTCCTCCCTTGATCCTTTCAGTTTTACCTTTACAAAGCCGGTGATTTTTTTTGTGTTTTGCATCTTTACCTTTAGAGGAGCCGGAATTGGATCCTTCAGCCCGTCTGAGCTGGAAATTTGAGCTGACACTGCTCGCCCAGGTGCTGAGCCTTGGCCACGTGTCACCTGTTGATTCATCACTTTTATTTCCCGGTGGTGTCGCAGCTGTCACAACTCGTGTTAACAACAGCGCGGTGACAACATCAGGGCGCTAATGAGCTTTCGTGATGAGTTTGGAAACACTTGCAGAAAGCCTGGACAGGATTCTCGTCAGGGTTGATGTTCGTGGTGGCAGAAATCCACCCTGCAGAGACAGGAGCCCCGAGCAGAGGGAACGAACCCCAGCGCTGTGGATTCCTCCCACGCTGGAGGACTTTTCGTTATTAATAAATCTCTAAGATAAGATTTAACACTTAGTTTATCTTCAGCTGGCTGAAACCAGTAATTAGGTGTTAATTCCAATGTTTTTGGCTTTGGGGAGGAATTGCTGGCCGGTTTAAGCTGGGGTGAAGGCGGATGTTGCAATTCCCGTGGTTATCTCCCATTATTGTGGGTGTCTCACCCCTGGAAGCGTCCAAGGCCAGGTTGGACAGGGCTTGGAGCAACCTGGGACACTGGAAGGTGGAATGGGATGGTCTTGGAAATGCCTTCCAACCCGAGGGAGAAGGCTTTGAGGTGAGGTTTAATAAAAGAGAGCAGAAGCAGGAAAATACTTTTGTTTTTTAACCCAAATAAGAACCAGAACGGAGCTGCTGGTGGGAGTGTCCGTCCCTGGCTCCTCTCCTGGCTGTCCCAGAGCCTCCTCCTCCTCCTCAGGTTTAGCCGGATGATAACCCCAACCAGCCGGGATTCATCAGCAGCTGGCATTCCAGAGGCGTCTCCCACTTGTTATTCCCAACGTCAGCTGCTCTTCCAACGGCCTTTGGTGCCCTTTGGAGAAGCGACTCCATGGAAAAAACGCCTGACAAGGTCTTGCCTCCGTCACACCCCATTTATGGCCCTTTTTTTTGCCGTTCCCCAAACCTAGTCATGATTTATGGTTTCGAAAATACGGGGGTTTTAATGTGATGTTAAATGTGTCCTTGCCTTTCTTTCTGCTTTGTTGTTAAAATGTGTAAAAAAAAAAAAATTAGGTGCTCGGAGTCAGGTTGAAAGAGGTGTCCTGAATTATTTGGGTCTATAATTATAAAATCCAGGATTTTTGCAGTGTGCTAGAGCTTTGATCGACTTTTTATTAGTCTAAAGAACCCAGAACATAGGTTATTCATCTTTCATCAAATATTTAATTCAAAAACCAAGAACTTCAATTTATCCCTCAATTTTCAGCTTTTCCCGGGCTGAGTGGAGGATATTTTTATCCAGAAAAATGTCCGGTCCCCCCCCTGCCAAGGAACGAGTCCAGCCATGGAGACGACCAAGCCTAAACCCCATAAATATTTTACCTTTGAGATGCAGAGAAAAAGAATCCCCTCCCTATAAAACTGAAATTGCAGAGTGGGGAAGGAATAAAGGACTGGTCACGCAGGACACAAGGACAAGCCGGTAATTAGCAAGGGTGATTTATCTAAAACAATTAGCACCCGTTAACAAAGCTGGGTTTGGAAAGAATCGTGGTTAGTCGCTGATTAGGAAGTTCTGCTTGCGGGTGATTCACGTGCCGGGCGCTTCGAGGCCGGGTATAAAAGCGCTCGACCTCACATCTCTCACCACCACTTCTCTTGTCTCACTTCTCTGGTGCTCGAGGTAAGTGAATTCCCAAATTCCTGAGCTCCTGAATTCCTCCTCTCACCAAGCCCTCGAGCGCGGTTTTGGGATCGGGCTGAGATTTTGCTGGTGGAAACCTCTGGATGTGGCGCTTGGTGCTCTGGTGGGGTTGAGAAGGGGGGGGGGGATTGATCACAAGTTGGGCTCGGTGGTCCTGGAGGGCTTTTCCAACCTCAGCGACCCTGGGATTGTGTAAAAGAATCCCTTTGTGACTCTTCAGCCACTGGGAAACGCAGGTCTGGGTGAGACCTAAGTAATACTCCACAAAAACTCTCAATTTTTGTTCACTACCCAATTCAGGGATGTACTTCGGGTGCTGAGCCACGAGAATTCTCCCGGTCCCTTGAGCCTCTTCGCAGCCTTTTATTCTCATGTTTACCCGTGAAACCGATGCGAATTTTGCTTGATTTCCCTGCTCTTTGCTCTGCCCCACAGATCCTCACCCCCGAGCCATGGTTCACTCCCTGAGCCCCTGCACCGACGGCAGCGCCTCCCCCTGCGGCGTGGCCGTGCCTCAGCCCGTGGCTGAATCCTGCAACGAGCCCTGCGTCCGCCAGTGCCCCGACTCCACGGTGGTCATTTACCCACCCCCGGTGGTCGTCACCTTCCCCGGGCCCATCCTCAGCACCTTCCCCCAGCAGAGCGCTGTGGGCTCCGCGGGAGTCCCCGAAGTCGGAGCCGGTGTCGGAGGTGGTTTCGGTGCTGCCCGAACCCCTGGAGCTTCCCAAGTTTATGGTGGGGCCAGATGGGGCCGGGGGTACCCCGTGGGCAGCTGCAGACCCTGCTGCTAAAGCCAGGGTGCGGCCGCTGGAAGGGGGGTGACCGGCACATCCACGGCTGAGCTCCGGGGCGCGGCGTTCAGGGAGAGCTGGGAATTTGGGGCGGCATTAAAAGAATCTGTGGATGTTTGAACGCCTCAAAAAAATCTCCGTTTCCATCCTTCTACGCTTCCTGATTTTCTTTCTCTAAAGCTTTCCTCTCTTTCCAAGTTCTCAAAGCTACGGGCTGTTCCCGATTCCTTGGGGGCTTGTCGGGGTCTTTGTGGCTTCCCGCTGACAGTAGGTTTAGATTAGATTTTAGGGAGGAATTAGGAGGGAATTCTTTCATGTGAGGCCCTGGCACAGGCTGCCCAGAGAAGCTGTGGCTTCTGGAATTTTCCAAGGCCGGGTTGGATGAGGCTCGGAGCAACCTGGAATAGTGGAAGTTGTCCCTGCCCATGGTCGGGTTGGAGCTGGATCATCTTTAAAATCCCACCCAAACCATTCTGTGCTTCTGTGACTGTGGCAACGCCAAGGATCTGGTGCCAGACCCCCTTCAGATCCATTTTTAAGCTCTTTCCACGGCTACTGATGGATAAAAACCGTTCTGCAGTGCCCCAGCCCCTGCTCTGCTGCCGTGCTGTGCGATCGGGGCTGGGTCACACCACAGGAGGAGCAACCCCAGACATGCCCTGAGTCACCCCGCACCAAACCACGGCTTGTGGGCAGTTTGTAACCTGTGCTGTGTGTCTCACCTGTTCTTCCTCATTAAACCAGACGTTGCAGCAGGTTATTGGCGTGCGGGTGTCTCTGTGTGTTCCCCGTCCTCGTCCTGCTGCACCCACCCGATCCTGTCGCCAGGAGAGCGAAATTCCCGAGGGATCTGGCCGAGGTCTGTGGGCGATCTTTGCACGGCCACAGCTGTCCCTTCCTTCCCCAGATCCCCAGTGGGATTTTTGCTCAGGACTGGATTTCCTGGCACCTGTTCCTGGTGCCCTCGGGATCGGCATCCGCATCCCGGCAGTGACACGAGCAGAGCACGGGCTTGGAAAAGCCCTCCAGGATCCAAACCTGGTCACTCAGCCCAGCATCCAGCCCTTCCTCGGACACCTCCAGGGGTGGCCACTCCACACCTCCCTGAGCCTCTTCCAAGTTATTTTCCCTTTTCCAGGAGGAATTTTCCCAAATTTCCCACCCTGGCACAGCTCGAGGCTGTTCCCTCTTGTCCTGCCCCGTTCCCTGGGATCAGATCCCAAATCCCCCCTGGCAGATCCCAAAATTCCCCACTGGATTCCCCCTTTTTTCCAGGCTGAGCCCCGCCCCAGCTCCCTCAGGATTCTCCATTCCCTTTTCCAGCTGCTCCAGCCCCGTTCCCATCCCTGGCCACGCTCCCCCCCTTCAATGTCCCTCACCACAACCTGGGCACGGCGGTGATGCTCCCTCATGGAATTGGGGATTTCTTCGGGAATAAATTGGGAATAAACCTCTCCCAAGCTCTCCTGGCCGTGTTTGAAATGTTATGTAGCGTGTGAGGAGCAGCGCCAGCGTCACTAAGTGTTGCAGGGTGACGTGGGAATGCGGGATTATTTCGGGGTAGTCACTCTTTGGGGAATTATTATCCTCATGTGGAAGGAAAACAAAGCTGCCCAGGCACTGTAATGATGTGTAATTAATGCTGGTGAGCTCTGGAGCAGGTGATTAAACCAGATTCTCCCCAGCCGCATAATCCTTAAAAAAGAGAATTCCTCCAAACCTCAAAAGCCAGGCACCTTTATTGTTGGGAGTATTTGGGAACGAGCTGCAGTTTATTGAGGCCTCTCAAGATGCTCTTTCATGGCCTAAATGGGGATTTGTGCTCACCACAAACCAGAAAAATCAGCGAAATGATGGAATTCTGCCAGTGGGTTTTGATAGAACTATTTTTGATTCGTTTTTATTCCTTTTGCTATAAAAGCCCCTAGAGTGAAATGTCCTCTCAGAGGATTAAAGATATTAGGCGTCTCACTAAGAAGATTCAATCCCTTTTTAAGATAGAAGCATTTGCTAATATCTCTTAGGCTCATTATTGAGCCTAATTCTTTGCTTTAATGATAATTACGGGTTAACAACTCCCTTTAACTATGCTGAATTTTGAAATTCTTGTTTCTCTTGTTGTTTCCAACGCGGCCACTTTTTTTTTTTTTGCTGTACCATGCTCCACTTTCCCTTTCTCCTTCTCCACTCTTTAACAAATAATTTGAAAATTTAGTCCAGTTTGGGCGATAATCGGGCGCTCAACTTCTCATTTGGAACGGGTTCAGCCTTTAGGGAGGATCCTCAGCCTCGCAGGGAATCTTTGTGCTGGAGGCAGCTCCTGCAGCATCAGCCCTGCGGTTGGTTCCCAAGGGAACATTTAAATGGATAATTCCCCGGTGAATACATCCCGGAGTTGGAATGGAATTACAGGAGTTGGTTTTTCAGTTATTTAAATTACCCAGCTGTCGCCTGTTATGATAATATCGCAGCCCGGCCGCAAGTTCCTCTCGCCATCCGACTTTTCCTGAGCCTCGGGACATGAAAGAATTCTGGGTTTAGGATCTGGAAGGGGCTGGCGAGGAAGAGGTGGAGGAGCTGATGGTCAGGAACCGGCGCGACGGGAAAAGGGGAAATTGGTTCAGACTGAAAGAGGGGAAATTTAGCTTGGATTTTGGGAAGGAATTCTTCCACGTGAGGGCAGGGAGGCCCTGGCCCAGAATATTCCGTGGATTCCACATCCTTGGAAGCATCCCAGGCCAGGTTGGAGCCACCTGGGACGGGATGATCTTTAAGGTCTCTTGACTCCTGGAGGTGTAGGAGAAACTCAAATGCTCCTGAGATATCAGGACAGATCCATGGAAAATGAGCTTTGGTGTTGCCAGCCGATGCTGGGGAGGCCCTGGGAGGGGTCTGGGCTGCAATTCCACGATGATCTGGCACATCCTGAATCCTCCTGAGGAGCTGGAGGGAACAGGTACGGAAACGTCCCGTCCCTGTTTGGCGACTCCCGCGACAGGAGCATCTGGGGTGAGGAACTTTGCACGCCAGCGTTTCCAGAAGGTTGTCCTGCAGCAGAGGAGGAGATCCTGGAAGTGCCCTGGATCCCTGGAGCAGAGGGAGGTGCTGGGGACGCCCTCAGAGCTGCGACATTCAAAGCAGGAGAGGGGAAGTGAGGTGGGAGCCAGGCGGCTCCAGGTCAGCGTTGTGGCGGGAGGTGACAGCGGGTGACAGGGCTGGAAATCACCACCTGCGGGTCCTGTCCCCAGGGGAAAGCGCCTTGGGAATGATCCGAGGAGGAATTCAGAAGGGAAGGACATCACAAATGGCGCCGTGCTGGCAAACTTGGGCAGGGATGGGGGTTAGGCGGGACCAAAGGACCCAGAATTTCACCCAAATCTTTGCGGCTTCCTGGGTTTTATTCCATCTCCCCTCCCGTGCGTGGCTGCCCAAGCCCTTCCACACTCTCCGTGCAGGCGGGAGAAGCCTTGGTGTGCCAGAGGCGTCCCGGGGAGATAAGCTGAGTTTACCGTCTTGGGAGATTCCGCCATTTCCTAATGCTGTCCCCGGGGAACCCAGCCCATTTCGCTGCTGACAGCAGAAGGGTTGCAAAACCTCTCTTAAAAGCTTTGCCACTTTCAAAGGGCTGCTCTGATTTACTGGGGCCGTGCTCTGCTTGGGGGGGAGGCTCCTCCCTGTCCCCCCTTCCTGGGGCACCCCGATCTGGGGCCTGTCCTGCTCAAATTGGGGCGCAGAGGAATCAGACCAGACCTCCCTCTTAGCTGGGGCTGGTCCTCCCCAGACAAGGAAATGGAGCTCCGGAGCTCATCTCTGCTTCTTGGAGCTGGCTCCAGGTCAGAGTTTTGGGGAAATCAATGACAGGATGGAAAGAAATGGATGTTGGACTGGAGGATCAGCATTTCTGCTGGCTGGTCCTGGTTTTCTGCCCATGGAACGGCTTCTCCCACCTCCTCCCTTAATTATTTTCTCCAGCCTTTGCTTTTTAATATTCTACATCTAAGTCATCTTTAGTATTCAAAACCTAAATAATTTTTAATATTCTACATCTGTCATCTTTAGTATTTGAAGCCGAAATGATTTTTACCATTCTAAATCTAAATAATCCTTACCATTCGAAACATAAATCATCTTAATTGTTCCAAATCTGAATAATCTTTAATATTCTAGACTGAAATAAATCTTTAGCATTCGAAACCTGAATAATCCTTATTACGCCAAGCCTGAATCAGCGCTCCTGCGGGGGCAAGGCAGGGGCTGGCAGGTACTCCCTGAAGAACCGGCTGCTCCATCTGCGGAGGAGCTGAGCCCTCCAGCAGCTGGCCATGCCTTTGGTCTTTTCTCTTTGGTGTCTTTAACCTCGAGACTCACTGATCTCCTGCCTTGGACCACCACGAGGCTCCCCCTCAACCTCTCGCTTTTGTGATTTGTTACCCGAGCGTAAACCCAAGCTTTGCTCCAGGAGCAAAATCTGGGGGAAAAAAAATCAATCGAGCGATGACTCTTTCTGGTGGAATATTTGGGTAAACCCAAGGTAAAGGGTTAGGTAAGGTTTTTCCTGCTGCTGGGGGAAATGAGTCAGGGCGGGAGCCATTGAGATGGAGATGTGGTGACGGTCCCTAACATTCCCGAGTCTAGCTAGACTGCCCTCTCATTGCAGGGCTCCTCGGGGTGGCCGGGGGTCCCTTTAAAGTGCCGGGTGAGCCCAAACAAAAGCAGAACAGACATTTTTAAGCTTCTAACCAGAATGATTTTATTGAGAATGAGAAGCAGGGGGGGAACAGAATAAGAGGTTGGCAGGGATACAAAAGGGGCTTTGGCAAGCAGAGCATTCCCGATGGTAGGCGATGTTTTTTCTGCTGGAAACGGTGGAGTTTGCCAGTCCAAATTAGTTTCTTCGTCGTGTTCACTGTCAGGTGAGGCGCAGCAGGGACACAGGACAGGAGATTCTCTGCTAAAAGTCACCTTTGGTCAGAACAAAGTGAATTTTGTTGCAGAAACTCCCGCTAGTGTGGCAACACAAAGTGGCTGTGGATGAACTTAAAAAGCGCTTTCCTCACACCCAAAAGTCTCTTTGCACTCCACTAAAGTGCTCTGAAGGTGCCTCAGCCCTTTGGAAGTGACAGCTGGAGAGAGAGGAGATCCTACAGAGGGTTACATATGGAGTATCCTACACAGCCGGGTGCCCACACATCCCCCAGAGTCGGAGGCGTGAGCGCTCGGCGTTTCTCAGCACCATTACCGAAGCCGTGAATCCGTGTCCCGCATTTCATCCCGTGGGCGCCGCTCCCGCTGGGAACAGCTCAGAGGGTCTTGTCCCCAAACTGAACAGAGAAGGGGAGGCTCATTCCCATGTTTCCGATGTTACCCATGCAACCCAGGATCCCGGGGAACCCGTCGATCTTCCCGGTGAGCTTCCCGACGATGTCCCCGTTCAGGTTGGCGTAGACGGTCCCACGGATGTTCCCGGAGGGGTGGCAGAAGTTCCCGATGCTCTTGAAGCCGGATGGGGGAACATCCTGGCACTGCTCCCGGTAGAAGCTGAAGGAGCGCCTGGGACGGAAGCCGGAGCCGCCAAAGCCACCGAAGTTGTCATTGCCACCCTGGGCGCAGCAGGAGTTGTCACAGCAGTCCTTGAAGGAGTTCATCTTTTGTTTATTTGAGGAGCCTAGAACAGGACACACACCCAGAAACAAAATTATGGGCAGAGCAAAGGCTCCGACTCGGTCCCTCCTGTGCATCGGTTTCAGCCTCATAATTAGCTCGTTTATTTTTGTAATCCCCTCAATCCCAAACAACTCCGCTGCTTTTTTCCCCATCAGCTATTGGAAACTGCTGACTAAACGTAGCGAATGAGGGTTTTGCCAGATGAGAGCTGAGCTTTCCCTCCCCAGAAATCAGAGAAATGTAGTAACTGAAAGAAAAACGCATTAAATATAACCCAGAACTGAAAATGACATTTTCCTGCAAAACTGTGGTAGCAATTCCCAGCTTTCAGCACTTTAAAGCCTAGTATTAAAAAAGCACAGGAAAGAAGAGAGTAAAACTTTGAGCAGAGTAATTCCTTTTCGCAAGGAATTGCAAAGGATAGCAAGGAATCTCGTGTTTGGCATCGGCCAAAAAGACAAGAAATTTCTTACAGAACGGCTGTACCTGTACAAAGAAATGGGTTATATGTTATATAAAAATAGACTCACGCAGCAGCACCTATGAAAAGAAAAAAGAAAAAACAACCACTCTACATTTAAAATGTATTGATACAGATATTAATATTTTTATATATACATTTAGTAATAAAGAAGTATATGGAGAAGTATACTCACGAGAGAGACCTCTGCTTCAGCGAAGGAAGTTGAGAGGAGAGCTCGAGAGGAGCGGATGACTTTTCGGAGCTGGGGGTCCGTTTTTATACCTTCCAAAGTCATCTGACTACCCCTCCAATTTACGTCACTGGAGCCAACCATTTCCATATTTTCCGTGTTTAGCGTCGTGGCGCCATTAATAGCGCAAACCATTTAGAATTTCTTTAATCTTAAAAGCAAGGATACATTTCTAGGGAAATTGGCTTGAATTCTTTGTGGTCTAATAGGGAGATACTCCAGGAAATATTTATTAATTCGGGGTGATATTTATTTTGGAAAATATTCGGATCATTACGGGTTGTAGGTGGTCCCTTGGCTTGGCTTTGGCGCCTCCGGCGCCGCTCGCGAAGGACAAAGCGAAAAGATTTTGCTTTGGCTTGCTGAGGATTGAGGAGCCTCTACTCAACATTGCCGTGACCTTCCCGGTGGAAATCTCCCACTGAGTTTGTGTCCCAGATTCTCCAACAACTATCCAAATATATTTTCCCAACAACCCCACGGGCGTTCCCAAATGTTCCTTCGTATTTTAAGTGATTTTTTTGGGATACTTTTCGGCTTTCATGGAAGAGCATCACCTTAATACGGCTCAGGAACAGGACACCTTGAGGAGAGACTATGTTATTAAATCTGGAGGTGTCTTTCGGTGGCAAACTATTAATATTTAAATCCAGCAACACTTTGCAAATTGAAAACATTAATGAGTGTTTATGAAATGCTTTGGTATTCAAAATCCGGAGGAAGCCTCAACATCCTGTTTGCTCATTATTACGCTTATTTTATATTCAAATTAATGCCAGAAATTAGGTGAAGGTCACCCAAGGAGTTCTGCCCTAAACTCCAGCGTTCCTCACTATCGCAACTTCTACGCGTGGTGATTCTTTGTGGAAAAAATACCAGCAGGGTTCTTTTAGTGATCATTTAATGCTCTTTTAGTGCTGATCCTGGTAATTTCTTTATTTCCAGATCAAGTTGAGGCTTGAATTCTCCACTTGGCTCTGCTGAACTCGGGTCAAACGCTCCAGTGAATGACACTGCAAACGGTGCAGTTGGGTTTTTGTTAAAAACATTCTTCCTGCTCCTGCTGCAGCATGCCTTTGATTCAGGAGCACTTTGGAATTAAGATTTATTTGTAGTTCTGTCCCTTTTTCCCGAAGTTGATGAAGTTTAATGTAAAATCCCTACATTTCCTTTAGATAAAAACCCGTGGTGCATCTTTCTACTGAATACAAATATTTTCAAATGTGTGGCAAATTTTCCTTTTTTTACTGAAAATGTCTCTCTCTCCGATGACCTTGAGAAAATAGAAATGGCTTTTCTATCATACAAAAAAAAAAAAAAAAAAAAAAAAAAAAAAAAAAAAAAAAGAATTTACTGTGTGTTTTAAAGCTTTTGAAAGGAGGAGCAATGNGACAACGGAGGCAATAAAATGGTATCAGGAATGTTGCTGGCCCAGAAAACGTTAAGATGAAAGAAACCTGTAATATACGGGACATACGAGAGGCTGGGAACACACTAATAATCCCAAACAATGAGGAAAATTACATTAATTGAAGATATGACGTGTACAGGCAAATTTGTTTGCCAACCAGTAAGGCTGCAAGCATTTTGAATCCACAGGGCATCTGAGATAAGCCAGGAGGGCAATGCTGGAGTATAAAAAGGGCTCGGAGATCGGGGCTCCTCATCAGATCTCCTGCCTTCTCTTCCCTGTGAACTCGGTAAGCTTTTCCTCCTTTCTTCCCCTCGGACTGAGAATTTTCCTTTCGGAGTTTCTGGTGGGGTTTTGGCTCCTCTCAGCTGTCAGGTTTTTCTGTTCCTTTAACCTGGGTTCAGCTTTTAAAGCTGCAGGTGGAACTTTCCTGCTGCTGTTGGTGCCCGGATTCCCTGATAAGGGGTTTTTAGGAAAAGGTCTCCCCACCATGACTCTCAGTGGGTTTTTTCCTTAAATCTCCTATTTTAAGTGGGATTTCGGGTCTGTCTGGCTGCACAGACGTTCTCCTGTGCGTCCACACTCGTGGTTTCTTCTGTGGGCTCTCAGCATTTCCAGGTGCAAATTAAAACGGGTGGGAAACACTGAAATGGGCCTTAGAGTGATGGACCCAAAACCTGGAGGGTGTTATCACAGGAAAATTTTTGGGAAGCTGATGGAGTCAGTAATGCAGAGCTCCACAAAAAGCTGATATCCCAAAAGAAAATTAGGGTTGCTGTTACCTAACCAGGTTCTCTCAGAAGAAAAAACCCCGAAGCAGCAGCAAGGTTTTGATCTGTGGCCACTGATTTCATCATCAGAGGTTCCACGAATCCCGGGAATATAGAAATAGTTTAATATGAATACATTGAATCTGCATGAATATAGAATATAAAATAATTTAAAGGCAGTGCGTAAATAAGCAGATTATACAAATGGGGTGTAATGAGGTGCTGAGGTCATAATTTTTTCCTCTGCCCTTGTTCTCACGGGACCGGCGAGGAACATGTCGGGCTCTGAGGTTGCTGCTACTCCTTGGAGTACTCACTACTCTTTCTTTCCTCCCCGTTGCAGCTCTTACCTCCATCTCCCAAAGATGACTTTCCTCCAAGGCCAGTGCGACGACGACTGCTTCTCCTCCTGCAACTACGGCGGCCTCTACGGCTACCGCGGCTACGACTGCGGGAGCCCCTGTGGCTACCGGAGCTACGGCGGCCTCTACGGCTCCCGCGGCCTCTACGGCTTCGGTGACCGCTACGGCTACGGTGGCTTGTACGGCTACCGGGGCCTCTTCGGCTCCGGGGACTGCTACGGCTCCGGGGGGTTCTATGGGGGCTACCGGGGCTTCTACGGCTCTGGGGACTGCTATGGATACCCCGGGTTCTACTCCGGCCGCTACGGGTACCCCTTCGGCTCCCGCTACGGCCAACGGTTCGGCTACGGGGGCTGCTACAGCTGCTAAAGCCAAAGGGAGCGATCCCGAAACCCGGCGCGGGTTTGGCGGAGAGTCCGGCAGAGTTTTGGGGACAAGAGCCAGCTGTGGGGTGCTCCGAGAGCTCTGCGCTGCTGCTGGAGGGCTGGCAATGATTGGCCTTCATCCCCGCTGTCCCAACTCTCCTCTCGGCCTCAAAGTTCTCAATACTCCAAGGAAAGCAAATTCTGTGATTTTGGCAGTGCTGTACAAAACCTTCCCTCTGACTGGATGAATGTGGGTGTCATGTGACTTTGGGAGTGTGGTCTTTGTGTTCTGTATCCCTTTATAGTTGTCTCTGTCTTTCGTTGCTATTAAAGATATTTTTTCTGCATCAATTCAGCATTTCCAGGTCTGTTTGTTGTTTAAGTTTCCCAAACAGCTTGAAATCTTTGGCATCCAAAATCCTAAGGAAGCCTCGGCATCCCCTTTGCTCTTTTTTACACTTATTTTAAATTCAAATTAACGCCAGAAATTAGGTGGAGGTCACACAAATATGAAATCCTTTGCACCAAAAGGATTGGGAGATAAAATTATGAACTTTGTGAGCTTAAGGGCTGGAGATGTCAAAGGTAACATGGGTGAGGTTGGACCTCAATCCTGTGTCCAGTCTCATGCCAAGATGGACACTGAGGGGCAGGACCGTGTCTGGGTAAGGGAATGGAGCTGGAGCAGCTGGGAAACAGAAGCTTGAGGTGCAAATTTAAAGCTTAAATTTACTGAAAAACCAAATCCTAGGTGTCTTCTACCGGGGAGGGAGAAATGGTGTCCCAGGACAGGAGGAACTGAGGGAGGAGGTGAAGCCACTCCTCGATCCTGTGTCCAGTTCTGGGTCCCCCAACTCAGGAAGGTCATTGAGGGGCTGCAGCAGCCGGAGAAGGGTCTGGAAAATCCTGAGGGAGCTGGTGGGGGGCTCAGCCTGGAGAAAAGGGAGATCCAGGGGGAAATTTGGGCTCTTTCAGGGGGGATTTGGGATCTGATCTGAGGCCAGGACAGGAAGGAACGGTGGTGGTTTTGCTTGTGTGGGTGTTGGCCTGGGAAACTCAAACCACCCGCTTGATTTTTCACACGGAACAGAAGAAAATCCATTTGAGCTGAATAAAATCCATTTTTATTGGTGCAGTTACAATAAAACACTAAATCTGAGGACTAAAAGCCAGAAAATGGGGGGAAAAAGTAGGGGGGAAAAGGGCAATTAGTCCTAAAGGCAAAAACCCAATTAAAGTGTCCCCATTCCTCCCAGGCAGCCCCTTCCAAGACCTGACCAGGAGGAAATTTCTCCTTGTGTCCAACCTGAGCCTCCCCATTTGTTTTGTTGTCTCCCCGTTCCTTGAGAGCAGATCCCAAATCCCCCATGGAAGAGCCCAAATTTCCCCTGGATCCCCCTTTTCTCCAGGCTGAGCCCCCCCAGCTCCCTCAAGGTTCTCCATTCACTTTTCCAGCTGCTCCAGCCCCATTCCCATCCCTGGAAATTCCCCAACCCTCAATATCCCCCTTTCCCAGAACTGGACACGGATTCGAGGACAAAAATCCCCTTCAGAATTCCACATCTCCCAGAATATCCACACAAACCGAGGACACAGGCAAGAAAACAACTGGATCTCCAGAGGGTTTTTTTTTTTTTTTTCAAATGCAGAAAGTATTTAATAGAACAAGAAAAAAAGAGCTGGCACAGATACAGAAAGATTATAGTTTTGGGATGCTGGAAGCAGCTCCGGGAGATGAGTCACAGCACTCCAGAACATTCCTTTTTGCTGAAGCCGTGTTGTTCATCCTTCAGGTCCTTGTAAATCCAGATCAAAGGCGAGACAGCCCTAACGCTCCCTCACCCAGGGCTGCAGCGCCCTGCTGGAAGTGCTTATTGAAAATGCAGATGACACCGAATCTAATTTCACGGAGATCCTCCAGCCCCATTGCAGCAACTCTAAGAAAGTTTTCACACGAATCGCAGGTCGCCCCTCCCGTCGCTGAAGGGGGTTCAAACGCAGAACACCAGAAGAGCTGAGAAAGGCAGGAACGAGGAGACAGAGACAACAACAAAACCAGAAATTCCGAGAGTTTTCCCAGCGCGGCAAAGCCCCCGACTGGCGGTGGCTTCACCGCGGGGGCTCCGCGTTCGCGCAAACATCAACGCGGGTTCAACCGTTCGTCTTCCGTGGGTGCGGATCCATCTTCGGGGGTTTTTTCCCCCGTGGGATCAGCAGCAGGGGTAGCAGCAGGTGTAGGAGCAGCACGAGGGGTAGTAGTAGCGCGTGGTGCGGCTGCGGGAGGTGCAGCAGCTGCCGTAGGAGCGGCGGTAGCAGCTCAGGGTGCGGGAGACGCAGGGGTTGCAGCTGTAGGTGCGGGTGCAGGTGCGGTAGCAGGGGGAGCAGCAGCACAGGGTGTAGCAGCGCGGGGAGTAGCAGCAGGACATGGTGGGGTGCGGGGGGGGTTGGAGGCGAACCTGGCACGGGGGGGGAGGGAGAAAAAAAAA
>WEZZ01005024.1:0-13953 GCA_013400585.1 Chloropsis cyanopogon
GGCTGGATGCTCCCCTTCCCTGCCCAAGCCAGCCTGCAGCCCGTGCTCTCCCCACACGTGTTCCACGTTAGCCGCTTTCATTGCCTATGAATCCATAAAAATCCATGTGGAACAGAGGGTACCCAGTGCAGCCCTGTCTGCCTGACTCCTTCCCATTCTAATTGGGCAGCAAAGCTGTTTAATAGAGTCTGTGGAGTCTGTTTAACTGCATTCTGCCAGAACAATGCTCTATTCATGTTCTCAACAGAACTCTAGTGATTGCACTAATATCTTTAAACTAGAAAACAAGTCTTAATTGGAACAGATGCTGCAAATACCAATGCAAATGGCCAGCTCTGGTGTGATCAAAACCAGGCCCAGCCCATTGATTTGTTTTTAATAGCAGCTTTCATTTTTTATTAGTGTACACAAACCTCACTAACACTATACAAAAAGTCAGTAACAATATTCTGAAAAATCATCTTGTTTAAAGCAGACTCAGCCCTGCATTGTTTCTGGCAAGGTGCTATTAAAGAGTTTCCGTCCTGTTTTGGCAGATCACGTTACTCAAACACTCCTCTCTACTTTCTTCCCTTCTAGGGTTTGAATAATCCCGGTGATTTTTGGAGAAAGCTGTTGCTGTTACATGTAATAATCTATTTAGATATTCACTTACATTACAAACAGGCATTCAGGTTAGATTAGGACAAATAAATCCCCAATCCTGGTAAGTATGTGTGTGTGAGACAGGGATTTGCTTGCTTTTGGAACCTGCTGTAGCAGGACTCAGCCATTCCCAGCCATGGACTTTTTTTTTTTTGTGGCAGTGCTTGGCCTGGGGAAGTCTGAGATATAAAGAATACAATGCTTTTTATGCTAAGAATAAAACTGTTGTGTGATTTTTCTGGAACAAATCGGTTTTGTTTTAAGGATGTGTGAGCTATTTGATAGTAGCAAGAATATCAAAACCACTCAGGGCAGAGAGAAATTTATTATGGCACACCTGGCACTCAGGATTAGTTTATTGGTCTGTGTAGGCAAATATTCCCTCAGTAGCTGCTACTTGGAATTGGAAAATATTTATATATTTATATTTATGTGTATAGACACAGATATTTGAAGCTGACTGCAGGGATTAGATGCTGGTTCAGTCAAAATCAAGAGGCATTGCAAGCAAGAAAAGAACAGGAGATGGCTCTGGGCCTGTTTTCAAATCTGTGGGCTTGTGTTGGCTTTTATTTGGAGACCTTGCTCTCATTGAGGCTTTGCAAGAGAATGAAGTGGCTTTTTAGACATGGGGTGTGTTCTGTGGGGCCTGGGGGAAGCACAGCTGAGGATGTGGGGATGGGAAGGAAGGCTGGGATGAAGCCTTAGGGTTTTAGCTTTTCTATTTTTCATTTATTTGCAATCCTGCAATTCTTCAGTGTAGAACTCTAAACTCCACACACAGTGTGAGCTGCTGTTCTCCCATTTTGGGCAGGCACAACAATTCCTCTCCAGGCCTGGAATCAAGGACACCTCAGTGCCTCAGGCCTGAGAGATGGAAACAAAAGGGAATCGGGGGAGCAAACTTGGGGTAAATTCCTTCATTACCTGCAGCTGTAATTGGCAGATTAACCCCCAATATGCAAATGGACCAAACTTAGAAAAGTGTGAAAACCCGTGGTCCATTTTTGGGTGTAGCCCCTGGGGGGCTTGGTCTGCCTTAAATGTACCTGAAGGCCCTTCAATAAATAGAAATAAATAGGCATTCAATAAATAGAAATAAACTGCTTTTTATTCCCTTAATTTTGTCTGCCATGGCTCCAGTGCAGCTCCTGGCCCTGCACAGACCCCAGACAATCCCTGCTGTGCCTGGGAGCGTTGTCCAGGGACAGGGACTCCACCTCTTCCCTGGCCAGCCTGTTCCAGTGCTTGACACGCCTTTCTGTGAAGAATTTTTCCCTAATATCTCATCCAAACCTCCCCATCACAGGCTGAGGTGCTTGATCAGCCCCAGTTTTGTGAGAAGTTCTCTCTCACCAAGGCCCCTCAATAAATAGAACTGATTTTTATCCTCTTAATTGTGTCTGGCCTGTGTTTGTAGGTAGCACAAAAAGGCATCAGGGACAGGGGATAGCCAAGGTTTCAGCTCATTTGGGATGCAGGGCTGGGAGCTGGGGGCTCAGAGCACTCAGATTCCAGGCAGGGGCAGCCAAGCCACGCTCCTGAGCTGCTCCTTCCATCCCCCCCAACCCCAGGGCTGATTTATCCAGGGGGTTGTGAGGGAACCACAGGGAACCCCACCTGCCCAGGTGTGCCCAGAGGGCTCCCAAACAGCCCCCAACAAATCCACAGCTCCCAGCAAAGCCTCCTGAGGCCTTGGGAAGGCTGAGCTGGAACAGAGACCTGATGGAACTAAAGAATAAAGCAGGGATTTATTAAAAGGCTGACCTAGAACAGAGACTAGATGTAATTAAAGAATGAAGCAGGGATTTATTAAAAGGATTTCCTCCATGGATCCACCTTGGGCAGCACCAGAGCCCAGCCAGGGCTGCACCCAAGATGAACCAAAATGGGCACAAAATGGACAAACAGCCACAGGCTCTGTCCCTGTGATCAGTTCTGCTCCATTTGCAGATTGGGGTTAATTGTTAATTCCAGCTTTAGCTGATCAGATCCCATCCTGCTTGTTTTTCTCTCCTCAGCCCACGGTGTTTGTGCTCTTGGGCTGAGATTTGGATCATTTGTCCTTGGTCCCCAGCTGGAGCAGGAATTGTTTTGTCTCCCTGCTCTGTGAGGAGAGCTCAGCATGCCCTGATGTGAAGCTCAGAACTGCACACTAAAGCAGCTCAGGGTGTGAAAAATAGAAAAGCCGAAACTTGAGGCATCAGCACAGAATCTGAAAAATGGAAAAGCCAAAACCTGAGGCATCGCTGCCAGCCTGGGCACAGAGCAGGCTCTGTCCCCTCAGCTGTGTTGGAAATGGTGACATTTGAGCAGGGGATGGAGGTGCTGATGGAGAAAGGCCTCGCTCACTGCCTACCATAGCTGAGGTGAGCAGGCCCAGATTCACTTCCCACATGAATCCTGGCCACTGTGGGATCAGCACCATGCCTTGGTTTGGAAAGACATGCAAGGTGTCTGCTAAGAAAGGCAGGAGCCTCCCTTGAAATAAAAAATGCAAACCCCCTCCCTCCAAGTTAATATAATTTTGAAATTAAAGGGCTCTCAGGCAAAGAAATGGGAGTAGGAATAGCAGCTCTTTATGAGGGAAAAAATAAAAAAAGAAAAAATAATAAAAATGCAGTAATACAAAACAACACTGACAGAGCCAGAATACAACCTGACACCCTGTGGGGTCGAGGTCTGAAGTTTGAAATGCCTCGAAATTGTTGTAATTGGATGTGTTGAAGGAGGGAGGGAACCTCCATATCTGAAACACCTTTTTGAAAACCAAATCCACCACTCAGATTCTGAGGGCTAAGAAAGCAAATCCCGTGTTTATTTAGGACATTAGCAGGGGACGCAAGTAGGTTCTCTCTGCTGCAGGGATTAACAGGCACACACTGGCCTGGGTGTTGAAGTCCTTGCTCCATTTGTGCTTGGAAAAAGCTCTGAGCTACCTTCTAGGTGTCCAGCTGGGCAGCTGACAGCTCAATTCTGATCCAAAAGCAGGGAGCAGCAATGTTTTGTGGATATTTAATTAAAACAGCAGTCTCTCAGCGGAGGGAGAACTGCCACAGTTGCCTTCAGCAGTTGCTTGGTACTTTCTCTTTAAGTGGCTCATGAGATTTTTAGTTTTGGAATTAAACTTCTTTCTCAATATGTCTCAGTCTTCAGACTTCTGGGCTTATTTTGCAATCACTCTTCTGGTTTTAATGATCTTTGTGTGGTAGGACAGAATTTTTGTTGCTACCTAAACATCTCCGAAGAAATTTCAACAGAACAATTCAACGTGAGAGTTTGAAAATGTTTAGAGGGAAAACCTTCGGTGGCTGCCCAGAGCCAAATTTAATAAGCAGGTACTTTCTCTTAAAGGAATTGTTGGTGGCTCCCACAATCCCTCTGATTACACCATGATTTTACCTAATGAAGTTCCCAACTGCTCATGATTTTTCAGCCAGGTGCATCTGCTCCTGCACTCATCCATCTGCATTAGGAGCTTTCCCAGTTTCCATAGTAACTGGGCAATTTAACATATCTGTACAGTACCTTCCAGTGAAATTCTCTGGCCATTTTATAAATGTGCAGCCAGAGGTGAGGGGGAACAAAGTGATTTGCCCGGGGTTGCAGAGTTCATCTGCAGCTGAATGGGGTAAGAACATTGCTTTTTCCAGAGTTCCAGGGAAATGCTGGAGCTGCCAGGCTGCCCGTTCCCAGGGAGGCGTTTTGCTGGATCACATCAGCTGAAGGTTGTGTCCCAAGTGTTCCTTTTCTCAGCCTCGCAAAAGAAACTTGCAGAAATGAGGAGCTTGGGGTTGGAGCAGGGTGAGTAATGAAAGCAGAAATCAAAACTTGCAAGTAATGTATTCAGCAGAAATGCCAGCCACATTCCTGGGGTAAATAACTCCCGATGAATAATTCAACTGGCGTCATCACTACAGGGCACAGGAGCAGGATTGGTTTCTAATTATTTGGCCTTTTCCTCTGTAAAAGTTCAACCCAGATTCAGCCCCTGACGTGTTCCAGCTCAGGGTCTGGGTTTTGCTTGTGGCTTGGCTGGAGATAGCCCAGGGTCAGCTTTGGAGCTGTGCTGAGCACCCTCATTTCTCTCTGAAACCTGACGAAACTCCAGGAATTCTGGGCTTTTGAAGGGTACAAAGCCACCCTTCAAAAAAAAAAAAAAAAAAAAAAAAAGAATCTGGAGCCTCAAAACTTTGTGAAAATAAGAAAACTTTGAAAGCTGTTGAGGAATCCTGGATTAACACAACACACAGGGAGTAGGGAAAAGGTTGGTGGCCTTTGGAACAACTTCTCACATTAATTTTCTTTCCAACGCTGACAGCTTTGATTTATTACCTCAAGGCTGGTTAGAAAACACCCAGACATGAGTGAAGCCAGGAGTTATGGAAAGAAAAGGAAAATATGGTAAACACAGTGATGGATAGCACTGGGACACAGACAAACTGCTCTCCTGCTGCACCCAAATTTTGGCTCCCAGTGAGGATGGGTGTCCAGCCCTGGCAGAGCTGCCTGGAATTGCTCCCAGCAGACCAACCAGGCAGGGAGCTTCCCTTGGCACTTGCTGCTTTCTCATCTGTCAGTTCAATTTTGGTGCTGGCACAGCTGGATGCAGATGTTGGGGACATCTTTGTGCCACTTGTTCGTCCCAGGGTGCTCCCTGCAGGATGATAAAAGTGCTGCTCTCCTTCAGTTTTCCTGTCAGTTCTTCTGCTGAGAGGGACCAGGTGTAGCCTGGAATTCCCCTTTGGAGATGCAGGAGATGATCTGGGAGGTGATTCCAGAGGTTCTGGGGTGGTTCCTGCAGCATCACAGAGCTGCAGAGTTATTTCCCAAGGCCTCAATTTTTCCATTTCCCAGGAAATTTGTTAATTTGTGGGTAAGTGCTTGGATCCCAGGTTAGTGAAGTCATTTAACCTGATTCAGCACATTCAGACAATTAAAAAATAGAAGTATATTCCAGGACTCCTCTTCCTTTTCAGATAATCAAGACTATTACCCTAAATATATAAATTTTCCTCTGAGATTTTTGTTTAGGCACACTTTACATCACTTCCTATGTCTAGATCCTGCCTGCTTTTCTCCAGCATGGAAAAAAATAACCTGTGAGCTCTGAGTAGTTCTCAGATGCTGAATTCCAAATCACTGAATTAAATTTGAGTCCTGGTGGCTTCTGCACCTCCCCAGTTGTTCTTCACTCTCAGGTTTTATTCCATTTTAGAGGATACCATTAAATCCAGCCACCCCCAGAAATCCTGGTTGGACTTTGGGAGCCTAAAGACAAGGAGAGCATGGAGGAGTCCCCAGAGCTGCTCCAATTTAGCCAGGCAGAAATTGAAGTTTCCTTTTAAATAAGAATACCTGTAACCTTATTTCTATTTTATAATTTGTTTGCAAATTTCATGTCCCTTCCTCCCTATCTTTTAAGAGTTATCAAGGAAATATATTTCCCCTAATTTAGGTTGTTTTTTTTTTTTTTCATTTAGCAAACATCGATTTTGCTCTTTTTCCCGGTGCTGTTGTTCCTGCCACAATTAATGGGGTTTTTTGGTTTTCTTTTGCAGAGGGAATGTCTGGGGGCAGCCATGGGAGTGGGTCCTGCTCCCTCCAAGGAACTTGGAGCAGGATGAGGAGCCTTGTGCTTCTAAGACATCACTCGAAGCAGCAGACACTAAAACCAGAGAGTTTTAAACCATTTCTCTTTCATGCAGTGAAAATTCAAAAGGGAGATTTGGGCCATGTGATACCCATAAAATAAAAGCAAAACCTTTCAAATGTATCTGGGATCTGCAGATAGGGTCAGGGGTTTTTTAATGTTTTAGAAGTGTTGAATATTTAAAAAAAAAAACCCTCAACAGGAGTTTAAATAAACACAGGCAAGTGAGTCAGTAAGAAGATATAAAATCATCAGTAAAGGCTGAGTTTGTTTTAATACAGGGATTACTGTAAACACTCACAGTGCATGGTAACAATTTGTAGCCCATGTGTTTTGAAATATCATAACTGGTGTCAATAAACACATTAAAATTCGACTTCAAAGAGCTCTGTGGATGTTTGGAGTGTCACAACGACATCGCAACCCGGGGATTTGGGATGGAAACAAGTATGGGAGCAATCAAACAGCTCCTCTGTGAAGGAAGGGATCTTGTCAGGCTGTTAGAGCTAAGCATCTGTGAGGGTGATTATTGCTGCGGAGGCTCCTGATTTCTGTGGGTCTGCCTCCCTCCCACCCTGACCTGCTGCTTTGCCTCTCCCACCTGCTGGGTCTGACTTCCCAGGCTGAGCCCTTGGAGCAGGGTTTGTTTCTGTCTTGGTTTGAAAAGACAGGTGTCTGCTAAGGAAGGCAGGAGCCTCCCTTGGAATGGAAAATGTAAGCTCCCTCCTTCTGAATTATTATAATTTTGACATTAAGGGGGCTCTCAGGCAAAGATATGGGAGTAGGAATAAGAGTTCTTTACTAGGAAAATGTTAAAAAAATACAAATGCAACAGTACAAAAAGAAAACAAACCACTGACAGAGTCAGAAATATGACCTGGCATGTTGTGCTCAGGGTGTTGCTCAGCCCCATCCCATGGGGGCTCAGCCCTCCTGCAGTGCCAGCTGTGCCTCTGCTGGAGCAGGATCCTGCACAAGGGGGGAGTTTTCCTCTGAAGGTCCAGAGCTGCTGGAGATGGGCCTGGCCTTCCTCTGTGGGAAAAGGATTTGGATTGTGGTGTTCCAAGCTTCAGATTCTATCCAGGTAGGAATGTTTGGCTCCTCCCCCTGGGCAGAGCATCTCCCAGTGGGATGATGGAATTTTATCAGCCATGCAGTGACACTCAGTGGCCCATTAACAGAAGATAATTAATAATTAATGGCCCATTAACAGGAGATAATTAATAAATAATGGCCCATTAACAGCAGATATCTTCTGGAGGGAGGATTGGTTGTGGAAGAGATAAAGAAAACTGCCCAATGAACAGCAGATAACTGCCCCGGCTCTAACAGATGGGAATTAAATACACACTCCCAGCCTAAGGGTTTCTCCAGCCTGACTGATTCCCTGACTGATTCCCAGGCACTGTCCCAGCAGGAATCACGGATTTGGGGTGTATCTGGAGCAGGTGGCACAGCCTGAGGGTCGTCCCCATGGGCTGCCTGGGGACAGAGCTCATCCATGCCTGGGGTGTTGTGGGATTTGTGTTATTCCTGCACTTCCAAGGCGTCTCTCAGCTTTGAGCTCATGTTCCACTCAGGCAAGGCATGATGGAATCATGGAATATCCTGGGCTGGGAGGGACCCACAGGGTCATCCAGTCCAGCTGCTGGCCCTGCACTAACACCCCAACAATCCCATCCTGGGCACCCTTGGCATCACCTGGAAGTGGTGTCCAAAGGCTCCTGGAGCTCTCGGGGCCGTGCCCATTCCTGGGGAGCCTGGGCAGTGCCCAGCACCCTCTGGGGGAAGAACCTTTCCCAAAATCCAACCTAAACCCCCCTGGCCCAGCTCCAGCTGTTCCCTGGGTGCTGTCCCTGTCACAGGGCAGGGATCAGAGCTGGCCCTGTCACAGGGCAGGGATCAGAGCTGTCCCTGTCACAGAGCAGGGATCAGAGCTGGCCCTCAGGAGGAGCTGCAGAGGAGTCAGGGGCTCATGTGGGGTGGATTTGCTCCTCTCACTCCTGTTCCTCTTGTGGTGTCTCACAGAATCACTGGGTTGGAATCACTGTAAGATCATGGAGTCCAACCCATGCCCTAACACCACCTCAACTAAACCCTGGCACCCAGTGCCACTTCCAAACTTTTTTTAAAAACACCACCACCTCCCCGGGCAGACCATTCCAGAACTTTATCACTCTTTCAGTAAAAAACTTTTTCCCAACATCCAACGTAAATTTGCCAGCTTAAGACTCTTGAGGCTCTCCAGAGCTCCCAGAAAATGAGCCATCTCTCATTCCAAAATGAGATCCTGTCACATCAGCACGAGCACCAGGTGAGCACAGGGTGGGTTTGATGTCTCACATTGTCTCATCCACAAATTCAATTTGCTGCACTTGAGCTAAACACAAACAGCCATCCCCCTCATTGCAAGGCCCACAGCGCCCAAATTAATTCACACATGTCCTTTTTTAAGGTGACAGAACCAATCTGAGGGAACAGATGAGCATTTTCATGTCCAGCTTTAATCATCCCAGCCAAGATTCCCTTGTTTGAATCCTGAACTTTGTGTTGACAGCAGAATGCTCCATGTGCAGGCCAGGCAGGATTAAATGGGGCTTCTTGGGGGATGTTTGGAACAACCTTTGAAATGCTGAGGGCACCTGTTGGCATTAATAGAGCAGCGTGTGTGGGAGCAGGGGGAAAATCCAGGCTGGATGTACACAACCGAGACATTGCCGACACTTAACACGAGTTGGAGTCGAAGCAGAATGGAAATAACACCCACAGAGACAACCCCTGGTTCCATGTTTTGGGAATTTTCCTGGGGTACAAACATCTCTGCACACAGGCAGCCTTTGCTTGCATTGCAATTGCTGTTTAATCGATATTTTTGTTTGGAATCTGCCCCTGATTCATCAGCACCTTCCTGGAGTCACTGCAGCACCTTTGCGTGCGAGCTGCAGGAAAGGTAATTAAATTTAATAGAAGCCACCCTTGCTTTGAAGCTGCCCTGGTTTTAGGGCCACAAGGAGAAGCAATTAAACTCCAGCAGCCACGGATTTAAGCTGAAGGTAGAGAGTAATTTATTTATTTTTTTTAAAGGAAATTTCCTCAGTAAACGGATTTGAATTGTCAGATCTGATTGGATTTTAAAGCTGTAGAGATTTCCTTCTTTGGGAGTTTTGCTTCTCTTGAAGCAAAACAAAATTAGTTCACAATTACATGATTTTGTCAAAAATTAGTGTTTAAATGAGGTAACAAGGAAAGGGAAACATATTCTAGAATGCCATAATCAGTTCCAAAGTTACTTCTATTTAAAAATAATTTTGGGGAGTTTCCCATAAAGGATCAGGAAAAGGTCTGATTCCAATGCAGGAATTATTCAGAAAAGCAAACTAGAAACTTAGTTAATATTTAAAAGGAGAAAAAATGATCCTAAACTTCACCAACTCCTGGAAATATTTGAAGAACCATCACTAGGCCAGAGGCACAAGTGAAGAATCTCATTGGTTTTCATCTCTCTTCCCCTCCCAGAGTTCCCAGGTGTGCAGGGATGCAGGACCAGTGGGAGCAGCACCTTCTCCACTGGGGGATCCTTCCCTCTGAGGTCTCTGGAATATTTGGGGTTTGGATTCTGAACATTATTTTGAGCTCATTAAAACCATTTCCTTTTGAAACCCAGCAAAACCCCGAAGAGAGTCCAAATATAAATCAATGCAAATGCAATTACTGGAACCCCCCCTCCTCTGTGCCTCGGGGGCTGGAAAAATCCATCGATTCTCTGCTGTAATTTATCTGGGAATAGGAACTGCCCGCCCCTGGATCAGAGGCTCGGGACTGGCCTGGCCTGGAGGACGCAGCGCTGCCGGAGAGGCTGCGGGGACTGGGAGCTTGGGGAGCTGGGATCAGAGAGAGCTCGGATAAGAGAGAGAGCTGGGATCAGAGAGCTGGGATCACAGAGAGCTGGGATCAGAGAGAGCGCTGGGATCAGAGAGAGCTGGGAGCAGGGGGAGCTGGGATCAGAGAGAGCTCGGATAAGAGAGAGAGCTGGGATCAGAGAGCTGGGATCACAGAGAGCTGGGATCAGAGAGAGCGCTGGGATCAGAGAGAGCTGGGAGCAGGGGGAGCTGGGATCAGAGAGAGCTCGGATAAGAGAGAGAGCTGGGATCAGAGAGCTGGGATCACAGAGAGCTGGGATCAGAGAGAGCGCTGGGATCAGAGAGAGCTGGGAGCAGGGGGAGCTGGGATCAGAGAGAGCTCGGATAAGAGAGAGAGCTGGGATCAGAGAGCTGGGATCACAGAGAGCTGGGATCAGAGAGAGCGCTGGGATCAGAGAGAGCTGGGAGCAGGGGGAGCTGGGATCAGAGAGAGCTCGGATAAGAGAGAGAGCTGGGATCAGAGAGCTGGGATCACAGAGAGCTGGGATCAGAGAGAGCGCTGGGATCAGAGAGAGCTGGGAGCAGGGGGAGCTGGGATCAGAGAGAGCTCGGATAAGAGAGAGAGCTGGGATCAGAGAGCTGGGATCACAGAGAGCTGGGATCAGAGAGAGCGCTGGGATCAGAGAGAGCTGGGATCAGGGAGAGCTGGGATCATGGGGAACTGGGATTAGAGAGAGAGCTGGAATCAGAGAGAGCTGGGATCAGAGAGAGAGCTGGGATCAGAGAGAACTGGGATCAGAGAGAGCTGGGATCACAGAGAGAGCTGGGATCAGAGAGAGAGCTGGGATCAGAGAGAGAGCTGGGATCAGAGAGAACTGGGATCAGAGAGAGCTGGGATCACAGAGAGAGCTGGGATCAGAGAGAGAGCTGGGATCAGAGAGAGAGCTGGGATCAGAGAGAACTGGGATCAGAGAGAGCTGGGATCACAGAGAGAGCTGGGATCAGAGAGAGAGCTGGGATCAGAGAGAGAGCTGGGATCAGAGAGAACTGGGATCAGAGAGAGCTGGGATCACAGAGAGAGCTGGGATCAGAGAGAGAGCTGGGATCAGAGAGAGAGCTGGGATCAGAGAGAACTGGGATCAGAGAGAGCTGGGATCACAGAGAGAGCTGGGATCAGAGAGAGAGCTGGGATCAGAGAGAGAGCTGGGATCAGAGAGAACTGGGATCAGAGAGAGCTGGGATCACAGAGAGAGCTGGGATCAGAGAGAGAGCTGGGATCAGAGAGAGAGCTGGGATCAGAGAGAACTGGGATCAGAGAGAGCTGGGATCACAGAGAGAGCTGGGATCAGAGAGAGAGCTGGGATCAGAGAGAGAGCTGGGATCAGAGAGAGCTGGGATCAGAGAGAGAGCTGGGATCAGAGAGCTGGGATCACAGAGAGCTGGGATCAGAGAGAGAGCTGGGATCAGAGAGATGCTCTCACATCTCTGTGCTCTTGGCAGCTTTCCTGTGGGATTGGCTGTGGCACATCCCATAAAACATCACCTCTGTTTGTCCATCCCTGGAGTTCCACCAGTAATCCAACATCAGAACCCAAATTTGGGAGGCCAAATTTAGATCATAACGTTCATTAAAATCATTAAATTGAAGATGATGCCCTCTTGAATAAAGCCCCTCATTCTGGGGGGCTGCTCCCCCTGCAAGGTACTGCTCAGCAGAGGGCAGAAGGGGTTTTTCCACCAGAAAAATTCATTTTTAGGTGACCACAGTGTCCTTAACAAGCTTAATTTGCTTTGCCCCTTGTTGAGAGAGCACCAGGTGAGAGGTACCTGATTTGGGATTATTCTTAGAGACCTCCTCAGGAAATATTTCATGTCAGGGATCTGAGGGATCAATCCCAAGCTGGCATCAGTCCTCTCTGGGAAAAGTTGAATATATTGGAGGAAGTGTTAATTTCTCTGATTTATCACCAAGTGCTGGGGAAAGAGATGATCTTGAAAAGTTTTACTGAAATTATTAAACAAATCTGCTCTGCTATGCTCAGTGTTTATCAATAATTCCACTGGTGTAAATATCCTAGGAAAGGTGTGAATTTTCAGCAATTAAATTTAAATTTAATTAAATAATTTGAAAGTTATGTGTTTACAGAGATCTTTATCCACACCTGCCACATCTGTGCACTGCTTCCAGGCAGGCAAGAGAAGTCACATCTGAATTTCTGCTTATAAATTTGTAAATGATTATAAATTGTTACAAATGATTTATAAATTGTTCTGGGGGAAATCCCCTGCAGAGAACTTGGTGAATCTGCTCAGGCCTGGCAGGAGAGGAGCTGAGATCTGCCCTGTTCATCTCTCGGTTCCAGCTGCTCCTGCAGCTCCGGGGATGCATCTCCAAACTCATGGATGCCCTCTGCTGCCTTGGGACCGAGCATCACCGGGCACCTCCTCCCGCGGCCCTGCCGGCGCTCTCGGGGCTCTTCTCCTTCCCTGCAGGGCTCTTTCCCTCCCCTGCAGGACTTTTTTCTTTCCTACAGGGCTCTTTTCCTTCCCTACAGGATTCTTTTCCTTTCTTACAGGACTTTCTCTTTTCCTCCAGGACTTTTCCTACCCTACAGGACTCTTTTCCTTTCCTTTTCCTTCCCTGCAGGATTTTCCCTTCCCTGCAGGGCTCTTCTCCTTCCCTACAGGACTCTTTCCCTCCCCTGCAGGGCTCCTTCTCTTCCCTGCAGGGCTCTTTCCCTCCCCTGCAGGACTTTTTTCTTTCCTACAGGGCTCTTTTCCTTCCCTACAGGATTCTTTTCCTTTCTTACAGGACTTTCTCTTTTCCTCCAGGACTTTTCCTACCCTACAGGACTCTTTTCCTTTCCTTTTCCTTCCCTGCAGGATTATTTTCCTTTCCCTTTCCCTCCCTGCAGGACATTTCCAGGGCTCTGAAGGAGGCACAGCCACCCCGGGCTCAGCCAGCCTCGGCAGGGCACGGGGGGGAAAATCAACCAGGCTGGACCAGGGGATTTGGGAGAGCTCCACAAACCCCACCAAGCCTCATTTTCCCCCTGATCAAGAATAAAGCAAAGACTCAGGGAAAACCACAAGGCTTTCCTGTTCCAGAGGCTTCCCAAAGCTGAGATCCAGCTTTTTATCCCACCTGTTGGATTTAACCCTTTTCTGACCCAGAGGTGGGACAGCTGAGAGGCATTTTAGAAACTTTTATTCTATTTTTAGTCTCCCATGAGGGGCGGGACAATACAGATGTTATAATTCACACCATCATAATCAGAAGCCAACTATTTATTAATTAAAATACATTATAAACATTTCTTGGCCTTTTGTCAAGCTTTAAGAATTTTCTACAAATCCATTCCCCACACCACGGAGTTAATGCAAGAATTCAGAGCACTCAGGAGCTGTTCTGGAATCAGGATCAGCAATCCTGNCTACAAATTCATTCCCCACACCACGGACTTAATGCAAGAATTCAGAGCACTCAGGAGCTGTTCTGGAATCAGGATCAGCAATCCTGGATCTCTCCTGCAGCCTGGGGTGTCACCTTTGAGCAGACTGCTGGAAAAGGGTGAAAAACGAGTTCAGAGAGTTTAAATATTTCACAGCTCCCTGAGTCCTGTATGGGGAGGGATTTGTAATGGCTGAAGTGTTTAATCTAAGGCAAATAATTATTTAAAAATAAAAACCACTAAAAAAATCAGATGTGAAATAATAATAATAATAATAATAATAATAATAATAATAAATGCTGGAAAACAGAGGGAACTTGGGTGAAAATGGGGGAAGGGAAGG
>WEZZ01005024.1:13972-27008 GCA_013400585.1 Chloropsis cyanopogon
GGAAGGGGCGGCAGGAGGGATGGAAGGGGCGGCAGGAGGGATGGAAGGGGCGGCAGGAGGGGTGGAAGGGAAGGGAAGGGAAGGGAAGGGAAGGGAAGGGAAGGGAAGGGAAGGGAGTTCACCTGTGCTCACAGAGTGGCACCCAGAGAGCTCTGGGAGTGCTTTGAATGGGATTTCACCCTCACAGAGCATTGCTGGTGGAATCCCAGATGGATCCATTGATACCAGGACTCATTTTACCTCCAGGGACCCAGGTCAGCTCCTCCCAGCAGGAAATCCTTCAACAGCCCATCATTACTGGTCTGCACTCCCAGGGCTGGGCTGGCCTGGCTGTTTCCATTCCCCTCTCAGGCCTGACTTTGCTCAAGGGCACACCACGAGACAGCAGAACTTGGCTCATGTTCCCTGCCTCCATTTCAGCCTCCTGGTCACCTTGTGCTGCCTTGGCTTCACAGGGCACTGGGAATTCATTCATTATTTCAGTTTGCTTTTGAACAGGCTGAGGTCTCAATGGTTTGGGACTTGATTCCCTCAGCTCCCATACCCCAGGAAGGGAAATGATCTTGAAGGTCTCTTCCTTCCTTCCTTCCTTCCTTCCTTCCTTCCTTCCTTCCTTCCTTTCCTTCCTTTCCTTCCTTTCCTTCCTTTCCTTCCTTTCCTTTCTTTCCTTCCTTTCCTTCCTTTCCTTCCTTTCCTCAGGGCTCAGTGNCTTCCTTCCCTTCCTTCCCTTCCTTCCCTTCCTTCCCTTCCTTTCCTTCCTTTCCTTCCTTTCCTCCCTCCCCAAGTCTCATTTAAGTTTCAATCCACCACCTGCTCTATTTTTCTTTAAATGTCAAACAATTCATCATTTTGCACTTTGCCCACTCCCTGGGAGTGTGAATGTTTTGTGGGAGCTCAGTGATGTCCCCCAGGACAATGCTCAGTGATCACCCCAAGCACTGGGATTTTTGTCACCTGCCTGCTTTGGGTTGCAGGCTCTGCTGTTATCACACTCAAATTAAAACCCCTGGGTTCAAACACACTCTGGACAGTTCTCATTTTTATTATTCCTGTCTCCTGACCCTCATCCATGCTGGAAGGTGATCTTGCCCTGCCCTGCAGGTCCCAGGGAAGTTGGTGATGGACAATTTGTCCCCAAATCAGCTGGGGGGGGGGACAATTTGTCCCCAAATCAGCTGGATACAGATACCAAGGGTATCCTCCTCCAAAGGGGCACAGAGAAAATTGAGAAAGGAGCACCTCTGTTTCCTGGGTGATGCCCAGAGAGCTCACCAGCAGGATCAGGGCTGAATTATCTGGACAAATCAGGTGGTTTCTCCCCATCATGGTCAGAATGAGGGGATTCCTTCCTTGCAGCCCGGCCCTGGCAGACCCAGCAGCTCCTCATGGGAGGGTGGCAGTGCTCAGAGCTCCTTGGGAATGCAGCAGCAGCTGTCCCCAAACCCAGGAATGCCCAAGGATCGTTGGATCAGGGAATGGTTTGGCTTGCAAGGCACCTCTGAAGGCCATCCAGTCCAAGCTGACATCTTCAACCAGAGCAGGGCTGCAGCCCCGTCCAGCCTGGCCCTGGATGATCCCAGGGATGGGGCAGGAGCAGGGACAGGCTGCAGGGCAGGGTATCCTGCAGCTCTGCTATCAAACANGAGCAGGGCTGCAGCCCTGTCCAGCCTGGCCCTGGATGATCCCAGGGGTGGGGCAGGAGCAGGGACAGGCTGCAGGGCAGGGTGTCCTGCAGCTCTGCTATCAAACATCTGGAACACCTGGAAGGACAAGGGGCAGGAGAACAGCAGCCCAGCACTGAGCAGCAGCACCTCCATCCCGTGATTTACCGAGCCTGGCTCTGTTCCTCCCACATCCAGGTGAGTCCCTAAGTGTGAGGGGGTTGATGTGAAGGATGAGAGAACATTCCAGAGCTTTTGCAGGTGGAGATGTGCCTGCCTGGAGCAGGCTGCAGCTCCTCAGGGTGAGAGAGGACCCCCAGACCCACACGTGCACCCACACACACACACACAGATTTTATTAAACCATTCCATGCAAGGATTTTATGTATGTGTATTTTTTATTTTTTTTTTATTTGGAAAACTTCAGAGTGCTGTTTTTTCACACACAGTAAAGTTAGCTTTGCTGAGATTCATTAGTCCCCTTTCCCCCTGTGTGTAAATGGATCTCTCTCAGTTATGCAATGCAAGGGTACACAACCATGAAAAGTGCAGAGCCAGCCAAAAAAAGCATTGTTCTGAACTCGGACCTGTAAAATATTCATATTCAATAATAAAAAAATTAAAAAAACCCCCAGCCCTTAATAAAAAATTCACAGTGTAAAATATGCATTGTCCTCCCATCCCCAGGGCTGCAGCCCTTTCCAGCCCAACACCTTCCTGGGGCTTTCACTGCCCTGTTGGACTCGATTAATTCCAAACCAGTTCACCCCCAGCCATCCTGGATTTGGTGCCTGAACTGATTCTGCTTTCCCTGAGGGCCTTCTGAGGATCCATGGCTGCAGAACAGCGGGCTCAAGGGGCTGAGCAGCTCCCCAGGGAGGAGGGAGCACCTGGGAACACCCTGAGGTGTCTCCATCCATCCCTCCTGCCCTGCAGAGCCTCCCATGGAGCTGTCATGGGGAAGAAAGAATGAAGAGATCCTGTTGGGATCATTTAATTCCCTTTTGGGATCATTTCATTCCCTTTGGGATCATTTCATTCCCTGTTGGGATCATTCCATCTCCTATTGGGACCATTTCCTTCCCTTTTGGGATCATTTCATCCCCTGTTGGGATAATTTCATTCCCCTTTGGGATCATTTCATTCTCTTTTGGGACCATTTCCTTCCCTTTTGGGATCATTTCATTCTCTTTTGGGATCATTTCATCCCTTTTGGGATCATTTCATCCCCTGTTTGGAGTGAAATGATTCCTGTGCCAAAGGGAAGCAGGGACAGGTGGGAAGAACCACCTGGTTGAAGGTTTCAGCAGAGCCCCAGTTCAGGAGAACTCCCCAAAATCCCTCCCTCTGTGCTCCCTGTGCCAGGGACACACCCAGGGGACGGCAGGAGCTGGGCCAGGGGGGTTTAGGTTGGATTTTGGGGGGAGTTCTTCCCCAGAGGGTGCTGGGCACTGCCCAGGCTCCCCAGGAATGCTCCAGGAGGGTTTGGACAGCACTGCCAGGGGTGCACAGGGTGGGATTTTTGGGGCGTCTGGGCAGGAGCTGAGCTTGGATCAGTGATCCTGTGGATCCCTTCCAGCTTAGCATATCCCTCCTCCATGATTCTATGATTTAATTCTGATTTTTCTGCATTCCCACCTGCTGCTGGAGCTGCCTCAGTGTGTGTGTCCCGGGCGGGGGACACAGAAGGACAGGACAGGACAGGACAGGACAGGACAGGACAGAGGAGACTGAGCAGCATCACCTGGGGCTGGAACCAAACCACCAGGTCAAGCTCAACAGGTACCCTGAGCTGCTTTTGTGTCATTAAAAACCACAAAGTGGGAGCCAGGAGCTCAGCACTGGAGGGGAATATTAAAGTGTTATTATGAATATTGCTTAAAAAAAAAAAAAACCAACGCAGGAACAGGAAGAAGGGCTCTGGCACTTTGGTTTTATGAAGATATATGGGAGAAAAGAATGAGAAACTCCAAAAAAACCAATGTCTGAGATGTTTCTTTTATCTAAAGCCCAACCAGTTCAACATTTTACACAGAATGAGTCCCAGAGAGCGTAAATCAGGGGATGGAGGAGATGTTTTAAAAAGGTCTCCAAATAGAATTTCTTTACCTCCCACGTTCTCAGGCCAAATATTTTAAATGGAAAAGCATGTGGGACAAAGAGCATGGATATTGTCAGTGGCTTTAAGGAGCATTCCCAGCAAGGTGATTTGGTCTGTGTCCCCAGTCTGAGATTTATAAACAAAAGGAAAGAGAGGAAGAAAACTCAGAACAATCAGAAGCTGGGAAAGCTGTGACCACAAGTGACATAATAAAATCATAAAATAATAAATGAAAATTATGAAAAGATGAAATCCACTTCCAGAGTGAGATTATTTTTGCTTTTAGAAGGTTATACCTGAAAGTTGGAAGAAATCAACAAACAAAAATATTTCTGAGGACATTTAAAAGTGAAAATTGATGTGGTCAAAGATCCCAGCAGTGAACAGAATTAACTCAGCCCTAATTCCCAGACCCCAAAAATCTCCAGTCCCACCATCAGACTGCCAGAGTCATTTAACAGCAGTTCCATCAGCCTGACCCACCTCCAGAGGGTTTTAATTCCCTGGGTTTAACCCTCTGGATCCTTTTTTACGTTTATGTTTACCAGGAGGTGTCTGTGTCACCTCAATGTGTGAGGTTGTTCCTTCAGAAGCCCCAGCAGTGATTAAACCAACAATATTCCATGAAATTACATCAGATTTTTTTATCTCCTCACATGTCCCAAGGAATTCCCCAACTCCAAACTGTTCCAACTGGCACCATCCTTGAGCTCCAGTATCAGTGATGGTTCCAATTTCTCTGCTGAGGGATTACATTAAGTCCAAATAATTCTTTCCACAGGGGATTACAGAGCCACTCTGCTTTCAAACATTCCCATCCAGGAGTCAGGAACTTTTCTTGGGTGTCTGTCCCTTCCTTGGTTAGGCCAGAAAACATTTATCTTGTCTAGGCACAAATCCATTTCATTAATTTCATTCTTAATAATTCAATTCCTGAAGGAAGCTGAAGGAACAGCCCATTCACAGTCCAATCTTTGTAATTTTGGCTGAATGCCCTTGGATTACTAATTCCACATAAATGACATGACTCAGTGTTGCCCAGTTCAGTGATTGAGATGCTTCTGCCTGAGATAAAAACTCACCTGGAGGAGCTGTCAGCCTCTGCTGGACCTGGCTCACATTTGAGGGGTGAATTGCTGCTGATTAACCGGAGTCTGGATCAAATGTCCTTTCTCAAAAATGAGGATTTGCTGTTCCACTACCAGAGGCTGCTCCAGGGATTGTTTTGGCAGTGGGGTTTAGAGCAGGAAAATAGGAAATGAACTGGAAAAATTTGAGGACTACAGGAAACAAGAAAATCCTGGAAACTCTGGAGATCCACCCTGGCCATTAATAATATGGAAAGATTTCATTAGAGGGAAGAGAAGAAGAAAGGAAGTGCAAGAAGAAGCATGGGATAAAAAAATCCTGCATTAAAACTCAGAGTTCTGGTTACAAATCACAGAATCAGAGATTCACAGAACCATTCAAAGTTGGAAAAGATCTCCAAGGCCACCAAGTCCAACCTTGGCCAGTCCCCAGAGCTCTGAGTGCCACATCCTGAATCCTTCCTTGGACACCTCCAGGGACGGGCGCTCCAAACCTCCCTGGGCATCGTCTGCCAAGGCCTGAGCACATTTTCCATGAGGAAATTCCTCCTGGAGATGGCCCTTGGCCTGTAAAAGTGCTGCAGGGGCTGAAGGTGCTCAGGGGAGATGATCCAAACCCAAACCAGGGCAGGAGCAGCTGCCCTGCACCATGGCCTGGAAATAAAGCAAATTAAGTTTGTTAAGGACACTGTGGTCACCTTAGAAGGAATTTTTTCTGCCCTTCTGCCCTTTGCTGAGCAGCACCTTGCAGGGGGAGCAGCCCCCCAGAATGAGGGGCTTTGTTTAGGAGGGAATCATCTTCAATTCTTCTCTTCTTCTTCTTCTTCCCCTTCCCAGCCCACAGCTCCCCGTGGCCACTCAGGCCTGGTGTGCACACCCAAATCCTGTGTGCCAGGAGAAATTCCTGCAAGGGAAGAGGGAAAGAACAGGAAAAATCCCTGCAGGGGAAGAAGGGAAAAGGAGGAGAGATCCCTGCAGTGGAAGAAGGGGAAAGGAAGAGAAATCCCTGCAAGGGAAGAGGGAAAAAGGAGGAGAAATCTCTGCAGGGGAAGGGAGAAATCCCTGCAAGGGAAGAAGGAAAAAGGAGGAGAAATCCCTGCAGGGGAAGAAGGGAAAAGGAGGAGAAATCCCTGCAGGGAAGAAGGAAAAAGAGGAGAAATCCCTGCAGGGGAANGAAGGAAAAAGGAGGAGAATCCCTGCAGGGAAGAAGGAAAAAGGAGGAGAGATCCCTGCAGTGGAAGAAGGGGAAAGGAAGAGAAATCCCTGCAAGGGAAGAGGGAAAAAGAGGAGAAATCCCTGCAGGAGAAGAAGGAAAAGGAGGGGAAATCCCTGCAGGGGAAAAAGGGAAAAGGAGGAGAAATCTCTGCAGGGAAGAAGGAAAAAGAGGAGAAATCCCTGCAGGGGAAAAAGGGAAAAGGAGGAGAAATCCCTGCAGGGAAGAAGGAAAAAGCAGGTGCAGCCCTAGAAAGGAGCAGAAAACCCCTTTGCTTGTAGGAAAAGTGAAGGACACAAATTGTCAGGACTGGAAAACTGAAGGAAAAGTGGCAGCAAGTGGAACTCCAGAGCTGATAGAGAAAGTGGTTTGGGAAATCTGATTATTGCAGGAGTGCTGTTGGGTCTGGGGTGAAATGTGGTGCACCTGCAGCAGCTTTGGGCACCAGTTTGGCCAGGAAATGAAGGTGACAGTGGCTGAAAAGTCGGGTGACATTAATTAGTGGCTGGTACTGTAACAGATAATAATTAGTGCCAGGCTAACGAGCATTGGAAAGCACAGGAGGTGCTGCTGTAGTGCCCCAGTGTCCCCTGAGTGGCTCTGGTGACAGAGGTTTTGTGAGAAATGGATTTATAAAGAATTTTTTAAACTTGATAGAAAGTTTCTGCAGTTCTGCACATCTGTGAGTAAACATTAAGATCAGGTGTGCTGGTTTGGGAAGGCCAGGGAATAAAAATGACATTGTTCAGGGAGAGATTGAACTAGAAATAAGTTTTAACAAGGTTTGAAAAATGGGTTTGTAGAAAAACCAGATATTTTAGAGAATTAGAATTGTGAAAGATGCATTGTAGCAGAACTATGTGGGGTAAAAATAAAGGTGATTAGTGTTAGAAGTAATTGTAATATTGTATAGCTAAAGTTAATAGGTTGAAAAATATTTATAAGGTCTTGTAATTAGGAAAGAGGTCGGGTTTTGATAAAATGGTGCTGAGTTTTGTGTTATATTTGTGGGCTTTCTATCAAGTTTTAAAATTCTTCACAAATCCATTTCTCCCAGGGCTTATTTTGGAACTCAGGAGAGTTGAAGAGGGGAAGCCTTGGTGATTTCCAGCTGAGCAGGGGCAGAGATTCCCTCTGTGCCCAGGCAGGCAGAGGGCTCTGGGTGCTGCTGGAGCTGCCAAATGCCTTTGCTGCCTTTTCCCTGTGGACAACTCCCAGAAAAGCTGAATAATCTCACACTGTGTGTGCAACAAAATCTGGAATTTCTGCTTGATGGCACCAACCTGGAAGTTTTGATGATGCTGGATGGGAAACGGCACCTGAGCCAAAATCCTGGAGAACAGGGTGGAGGAAAACTGGCTGAGAACCATCAGGAATTGTCCTTTCTGCAGAATCCAGTGGTGTTTGAGCTGCACATTCATCTGCTTCTGGTAAAGCAGCCCACAGCTGCTCTCTGCCTGCATTTATTGGTTAATTCATTCATGCTGCCTGTTGGAAACACCAGCGTTAAAATCCTTCTGGGACAGAGCTTGCTTTAAAGCAAACTCTCCATGGAAAAGACTTGCCTTTAAATTTAGTACAAAAGAAAAGCCCAACTAGTTTTATTTATAGATCAGGGCATGAGAGATTTGCAGTGCTCAAGCCAGTGCTCTATCTCTGTTTCTCCCATAAAAACATGTTTAGCATTTTTCTCATCCTACCAGAATAAAATTCTTTTATTGGGATTTTTTTTCCCCTCCTTGCTAAAATGCAGCCACTTGAATGAATGACAAACAAACACTGGATTTACTCATTGAATAATTTTGTGAGCTGTGATTCTGGTTTGGGTGACATGAGCTGGGTTTGGGTTATTCTTTAATAGATCATCTCTTACTTCTGTGACTTTGGGACAGTTTCTATACCTGAGGTTGTATTTCCCAGAGATCTGTACCAGATGTATGATAAATTTGGGAGTTTAATTAATGTAGAAGCATCCAGAATTTCCTTGTGGAATGTCTGCTTGGAGGAGCAGTGAGAAAATGGTCAGAACTGGGGCCTTTCCAACAACCTGAGTGATAAAATGAACAATTTCACATCAGTTTGTGTTTAATGGGAGGGCAAAATGTTAAATTGGGTTGTTTGGTGAATGACAGCGCTGCCAACACATCTTGGTTTCTATTTTTTCATTGTAAAATGCAGAATTTTGGGTAAAATTTGGGTAAAATTCTTTCAAGTGAAGGTTTTCCCTTTCCTTGTGAAGGTGGGTGGGTATAGCTGGGTCCATCTGTAGAAAATTAAAGGATGAGGTGGTTACTGAGCAGAATTCTGACCTGCCTTGCTGCCAGGGCTTCCCCACAGCTCAGTGTCAGCTCAAATTGCTGCCACTCTGTTTAAAAAAGAAGTTGGGGACGATGGCAGCTTACTCCCTTGCTGAATTTTGCAATTTTTTTCATTTTTCTGTTTCCCAGTCCTTCTTTAACCCTTGCTGTGCCCTGCCAGCCCATATTTAGTGGCTGACACATTTCAGAATCCAATGTTTCACTGCCTGGATGGAGCTTTGTGACAAAATCCCTGATTATGACTCAGCTTCCCTTCCAAAATTCCGGTGTCTTTGTGACCTGGAATTGAGTCACAGTCTGGCTTGCTTAAGAGAGGAGTTAAAAGGTTTTAGCAATAATTTTATAGGGAATACATCCCCATATGAAGCAGTGCTGTCCCTCATGATGCCCCCAAGCCCCTGAAGTGTCCAAGGTGAGGTTGGACAGGGCTTGGAGCACCCTGGGATGTGGAAGGTGTCCCTGCCCACAGCAGGGCTGGGATGAGTTGGGATTTTTGTTCCCTTCCGACCCAAACCCCTCTGGGCTTCTGTGAGTGGGCAGATGCTGAATGCTGCTCTTATTTGAGCCATTTGTTGAGGAACCCATGGATTTATGGAGCTGAGACTGCCATGGGAAAGCCGGGGAGGGAGAGGGGTGGATGTGGGGCATGTGGGGTCACTGAAGCCACCCCTGTGCCGGGTGACAGCAGTGACAGCCCCTGTGCTGAGGGTCTGACAGCCAGAGGGGCTCCAGCTCACACAGAGAAGTTCCCTGGACGTATTTAAGTCACTGTATGGATGATCTCACTCCATTATTTTTCACAGAGCTTCTCAGTTCACTCTATTTAACTTCATAATTCGGAGAAATGAAACCATTTCCCCATCTCACCCCTACCAAGGGAGCAAAACCACGGCTGAGGGGCAGTGAGGCAACTCCTGCTGAGTGTCAGGGCGCTGGAAGGATCCAGAATGAGAACATGAGGAGCTCTGGAGGTGTCTGAGTTTGTGAGGGTGGGATGTGCCTGCCTGGGCCCTCTCTGCTGTTTTTGGGGGTTTGTTCTCCAAGCAGGAGCTCTGCCCAAGGCTCCTGCACAGCTTTGTTGCTGCAGAGAGGATAAAAGCCACCTGCTCACACCTGGGATGTGTTTTACTCCTGTCTTCTTCCACCAGGGAGTCTGGAATTTGTTTTTCCAGCAGCAGAGTGGGCAGCCTGGGCACAGTAAATAAATAAAACAGGATTTTGAGGGGAAGTTCTGATAAAACAAATTCTTATCAAACTGCCTTGGAGTTTGCACCTTGCTGCGCTGCTTTTTTGTAAATCACTTCATGTTTTATTCACAAACTTTGTTTCCTTCTACCAGCATGGAATCCCAGCCTGGTTTGGGTTGGAAGGGTCCTTAAAGCTGATCCCATTCCATGAGCAGGGCAGGGACCCCTTCCACCATCCCAGAGCTCAGAGCTCCACCCAGCCTGGCCTTGGGCACTTCCAGGGATGGAGCATCCCCAACCTGAGCCAGAATTATTCACCCAGACTTTTGTTTGACCCAGGTGCCAGTGAAATATTTGATTTTAACGCCAATTTTGTTTTTTCACACAGGTAAAGCAGGATTTCCAGGTTTTATGACAAGGAATGCTGAGAGTGTCTGGTGCTTTCCCAACTGGGCCATTCCTTCCCCAAAATTCTGCTTTTTCCTCTGTTTTAGCACAGATCTTCCCAGGAATAACCCAGTGGAACATGAGTCACTGCAGGAACCAGAGCTTGGGCGAGGTGGGCTCCTGGCTTATAAATGGCACAATTGTAGATACAGGAGTGCAAGGGCTGCTCTGCTTGGAAAGCTGGCTGGAAAATAGCACTCATGAGGTGGGCAGGCATTTCTGTCCGCAGGAGCCACTGGCTAGTTTGTATATATTTGCATTTCATTTCCTAACCACACTTTTGGGGCTTGGTTTTTAACCATTCATCGATGAGCTTATCACGGGCTGCACCTCACGACAAAATTGTGGGGCTGCCACGAGCTCTCATTTGGCCAATTTTTGGGCTAAAAAAAGGCACCAGCAAGGTGGAGGAGCCTGAGGAGCTCCCCTGCTAGATGTTTGATGGGTTATTTTAGTGTTAATGAGGAAGGGGAGGGTCTGTGTGAAACCTGGGGGGTCTGAATGCAAAGAGCAGCCCCCTGACAGTGTTTGTCCATTGTTGTTTCAACCCAAATCTCTGAAAGGAATGAGAGTTTGTCCTTCCACCTGTAAAAAAACCACTATAAATGTGCATTGGAGAGTGGAGGAAGGTTTTTTCTCTCTCAGTTCTACCTTCTGCTGGTTCCTGGGGGGTGAGCAGGGTCCCCCTGCCCTGGGGAGGAAACATCACAGTGACCTCAGGAGTTTTCACCTTTTCCGTGCAAACGAGCCCAAAACCTTCAACACGGACTTTGTGGGGAAGGAGAAAGGGTTTAGCAGCCAGAGCAGAGGAGAGGATCCCTGTGGGGTGTAAATTTTGCCTTTCACCTTCCTTGAGCTCTGAGCTGCCCTGTCCTGCCTTGGCTGGTGCTGTCCCGTGCGGGAGCAGCTTTGGGGCTCAGCAGCAACCGAGAACACACTTCCCAAACCATTCCTTTCCGGGCATTAAAAGCCGTTTTTAACAGCATTCCCACCTCCTTCTGAGCCATACCACACTGAAGAGGTTCTCAGTGGGACAGCAGAGCACGAGGGGGACACGAGGTGATGCCTGGTGGAATTCTGCTCAGCCTGGCCAGCTCTGCCCCAGGAGCGGAGTTGACTCATTCTTCCTGGACGCGATCCACCTCTGATGGAAATCGATGGAATTCTTTCTCCTGCCTTTTTTTAACACATGTTCTTACAGTTACTTTCTCCAGCAAGCCCTCGTTTGTAAATCTACATGAACTCTTGCTTCCCTGCGGTTAAAAATATTATTTTTTCGGCGGTGATGGACCAGCCACTCCGAGAGTCCCGTAAATACTTTCCCATCTCTGGTTATGATCTGCAGAGCCGAGCACAGCAGCTCTTTGTGCTCTCTGCGCTTCCACCATTTCATTGATTCCGCCTTTAAGGTCAGCGGGGAGAGCCCGGGGGGGGTCTGGGGGTCCCCCAGCATCGGCGCTGTCCCCGGGGGTCCCCCGCGTCCCTCCCGCTGCCCGCTGCGCTCCCTCGGGAGCGAGGGATGACGGCGACATCACCTCACACCCCATCAGGGTTTTTGCCTTCCCCCCGGCCCGTGAGTTATGCTCTGAACTGCCTTTTTCAAGATTTTTTTTTTTTTTTTTTTTTNTTTTTTTTTTTTTTAGGAGCTGCTTTGTATTAAATGAATAAAATATGTTCGTGTCCCGTCGGGTCCCTGTTCGCTTCCATTCCGCCCCTTTATAAAAAGGAGTTAATCAGGAATGAGTTGCCACTGGCTTTTTGCAGTTTATCGCGTTCCCCAGAGGAGTTTTACATCCTCAGCCCATTGGATCATCATCTTTTAATCCCAAAAAGAAAACTCTGCCTGTGTTCGGGCTGTTTGAACGCAGAGATCCCGGCGCCTTGTAAACAGGTTTTAGGTATTTTTTTTTTTTCCCCCAAACCCAGTAAGAATTTAGATTTGCGTTTATTTTATGCTCTCACAGATGCTTCTGGTATCAAAATCTCGCCGCTTTAATTTGTTCAGCTGTAGAAGAACAGCGTCTGTCCAGCGCCGAGAATGTTTTCAGGTGTTCTGGGAACAGATAAATGTTTCCGATTTTAGCACGCTGTTAAAGAAAAAGGAGCGTTCGGAGAAGGGATTGAGTCTTTTTCCTGTTTGTTAGGGGAAAAAAAAAAAAAAAAAAAAAGTGTTCTTAATTATGACTTGCGGGGTGGGGGGGATGCTTGGAAAGCTCCTCCAGAAAAGTAATTCCAAACAGTAAAGAAGAAAAAAAAAGGAGAAAAAATGCTCTATGATGTTTTATTTTAATAATCCTTTGCAGGCGTGTAAGCCGTGCTCTGAGGGAGAAAAAAAAATAAAGAAGTTTGAGGAAAAAGGCACGAACAATACCGCCTTTAAACCCAAATCTGCAAACTTCTGAGAATATGCCCGGGTATTGAATACACCGGATTTCTCTCCCGAGCGCAGGGGAAGGTTTTGTTCGTTTGGACAGTCTTTGAATACTGTTCTAAAACTTCTTTCAAGTGAGAACTGAAGAGAGAAATGTTAAGTTCTGGGAGGAGACAATAAGTTAGCATCTTTGAGCGGGGTCCCTTGCATGCAAATCAGCCTTTTGGCAATTTGGGGAGCTTTAATTGGAAGGTGGAAGCGTGCAAAGATAAGAAAGCGAGATCGGCAGGAGCTCGCTGGGGGTCCGGGGGGACTCCGGGCCCCGCTCCTCACCTTGCCCGGGCACCCAGCGCAGCCCCCGGCCCGCCCCGTCGGGCATCGCCCCTCTCCCCCCCGAGCTCCCAAAGGTGGCTCGCAAATCAATCCCCCGCTCTGAACTTTCTCTAATTTTCACCTCATGAATTTTTTTCCTCTTTTTTCCCCCCCAATCCCAGCCCCTGGCTCTCCCGTGTCAGGCCCGGACGGCGCGTCCGCAGCTCCCGGCTGCGCTCAGCCCCTGCTCGGGCTCCTCATTTCCCAGCGCCGGAAAAAGGTCTTGAACTCAATTAATAGCTAATAATTATCCAGGCGGCCCCGCCGCGGCCGGCCTC
>WEZZ01005024.1:32548-58515 GCA_013400585.1 Chloropsis cyanopogon
TTTATTGAGTCGTTCCAAGTCTTGTGAAATAATATTCCCGGCTCCTGAAATAGTGGGCGCTAGAGGTCTGCGTTTGGCATCTGCCGGCGGGAGCCGAGAGACGGAGCGCTGGAGAGAGAGGGGGGAGAGAGACAGGCAGAGACGGCGGGGGGGGGAGTGGGAGAAACCCTTCTGGCCTCGGGAACAATTATCGAGGAGAGGGAAGGAAGAGAATTTGTAGCAAAAAATGGATCCGCTCTCAGTCAGGGGCTTTGGAGTCGCAGGTCCAGAGGGAAGATCCTGAAGGCAGCTCGGGTGTCCCAGCTGGGGGTTAAGAAGGTCTGGGGGAGGGGAGTGTGGGGGAGTGTCTTTAATTTTTAATTTTTTAAAATTTACTTGGGGGTGGAATTGCAGCTCGTCAGTCTCGCGCAGCTTTTTCCCCTCCGTCTTTCCAGCGGACCCTCTCCCGTTCGTTCTTTCTTTCGAGTCCTTTTTAGAGTGGATTTGCCGAGGAGGAGAGCGAGGCTTTTGTCGGGAAGAGCGGCTCCTCTCTGCCCCCGCTGCCCTGCAAAGGCTCGGGATGGCTCCTCGCTGATTCCCCGTTAGGTTCCGGTGGCAGCGCAGGATCCCGGACAGCCCGTCTGTCCTTTCATTATTATTATTATTATTATCATTATTATTATTACTACTATGATTTAGTTTCTGTTTCGCTCTGTGCGAAGTACCCGGAGCTCAGAAGTTCCAGCGCAGTCCGTGCCCCGCTGCAAACTCCGCTCGCAGCGCTCGGAGGAGCCTCGGGCGAGCAGCGGCGCCCGCTCCGCTTCCCTCGGGCGGCTTTTCCCGGGGGCCGTGGGGCGTGGGGATCCCCCAGGTGATGGAGAACAGCTCCCCCCGCAAACCCCTCCGGCGTTCAGCCTCTCCCCGCCGCTGCCGAGGGGTCACGGGCGCTCCGGCTCTCCCACACGTGGGCTCCGGGCTTGATTTTGTCACTCAAGTTCTCTATTCCGGAGCCTTCCAGGGCAGCCCCCCCGGGGTGAGCCCTTCCCGGGGAGGACCCCCCGTTCCAGGGGGACCTTTCTCCAAACCCAGCGCGGCTCCCGGGGCCAGTTTTCCTCACCAAGTCGCTTTGTCGCCGGGTTTGTCGCCGGCCCCGAGCTGGTTTGCGGCAGCCCCAGGCCCCGCGGCTCACCTTGGCGTCGCCACAATTTCCATGGCGCTCCAGGAAGGTCCCCCTGTCCCCAAAGCGTGTCCGTGTGTCCCCGAACACCTCCCTGCCCAGGACGGGATGGGTCACTCGTTATTGTCACCCCATCGCTGGGGCGGTGTGCGGGAAGTTCTTTGAATTAATGCAGATATTTTATTTTACTTTATTTTAGTTTTTCAATAAACGCTCGTTTTAAGCGTCCCCGTTCAAATAATAACTTTTGAAAAAGTCGTCACTTATTGTTTCAGATTGTTCAAGTGAGGAATGATTTTCAAAGCTCTCTTGGCAGGAAAAGCCAAGTTCAATGGTTAAATAAGGCGGAATATTTCACTTTTACTTTTATTTTCTTTTATTTATTTTTTTTTCGCCTCTCCTTCTCTTTCTTTTCACTTCTTGAAAAGGCCGCGGGTTTTTTGCAGATGTGCCCCGGCGGGTTCAGAGCGGGTTTTTACAGATGTGTCCCTGGTGGGTGCGATGCGGACCCTCCACGCTTCCCCCGAGAGCTCTCAGCGAGCTCCTGCAGCTCAAGGGCGAAAAGGTTTTCGGTGCCTGGATACCTGAGGAGCTCGGGGAAGAGCTGCGAGCCCCGCGGCCGGGAGCGAGCCCTTGCCGGCCGCGGACTCGCCTGGAAGCGCCCGCTCGGAGGCTGAGCCCTGATTAAAATCAGGTGTTTAATACAACACAAGGCCCAGCGGTTTATGGGGTTTCAGCCGAGGATTTTTTAGGGATCACAGTTCAAAACAGTAGTCCTGAGCTAAGGTTTCAATATCCCAGGAGTATTTATTTGCCAAACAGATTAAACACGGACACGAGTGTGCGATCTCGCTGGATTTTCCCCGGCGAGGTAGCGACAACTCCTTTCACGGGCCGGGACCCCGCGGTCCCTTCCCCGCCGGTTTTCCCGGCTGCTCCAGCCCCCGGAGCGGCTGCGGGTGCTGGGAGAGCCCGCAGGGCCGAGCCGTGCGAGGCAGCGGCACGCCGGGCTTTAAAACCACGCTCCGCTGGAGAATTTCATTTCATTGGACAATATTTTAAGCAGATGTGAGGCTCCGCTGGGAATTCCACAATATTACCTGCCTGGGAAAAGGGGAGAACGCGTGTGCGCTGGGGTGGGAGCGAATTCTCGGCGGTTTCAGCGCCGCTCACGCCGGGAGTGCGGCAGGTACCGGGGGCAGCGGGGCTGAACCGGAGCCCCGAACGCTTCCCGCTCGCTCAGCGGCTCCAAGCAGGGCTGCGAGCCTTTAGAAATGGTTGTAAATCAAGATACGAGGCTGGCTCAGGGTGCGGGGAGGCGCAGCAGCCCCCGGGGATGCCGGTGCCCAGGTGAGCGCTGCCCCCGCATCTCCTGCGGGGCCGGGCTGTGCCCCGCAGCTCCGGGGGCTCGGCCACCCGCAGCCCCGAAGGAGATCCGCGGGACGGGCAGGTAGGAGGCCACGCCGTGTCCCCGGCTCCACGGGGCTCGTTTTCCGCGAGAAAATAAATTTTGGGTGAGAGGGGAGAAGGCTCTGAGGCAGCCGGGGGTCTCGCTGCTGCTGGCAGAGAGGGGGTGCAGAGGAATAACGCAGGAGCCGGGCGCCGCACGCCCGAAGCGAATTCGTTTCCTTTCGAAATCCCTGAATTTCAGAGCGCAGCCACAACACCAAACTAGGATCGCAGGCTCTTCAATAAATGCCCGTGCTGGCAAACCGTGGCTGATATTTCTGCAGTCCCGTTTGCTTTTCACTGTCGGGAACGGGACCGAGGCACACTTTGGGGCCGGAGTTTTCAGGCAGCGCTGGTGCATCCTCCGGCCAGGCTGGATTGGCAGGGAAATGGTTTTGAATCCAACCCTGCCGTGCCCGGCAGCGCTTCCTCGGCCCCAGGCTTCGCCCTCCAGGAGAGGCTTCCCGTTTACCGATATTTTATTAATTTTATTTTAATTAAGGCCGAAGAGACAGTGAAGGGGAAAGGGAGAGGAGCGAAGGCAGAGCTGGAGCCCAAGCGCCACTTCCCGGCGCATGGCTCCGTTTGTGCTCCCACAGACACTTCCAAAGCTGCAACGCGCGGAGGAGGAAAATTTATGGCGCTTTCGGGCGTTTCGAATTTTTTTTTTCCCTCATCTCCAAAGCTCTCCCTCTGCCCTGTCCCTACCCCGGGCCCCCAGGGCGGACAGCGGGGAGCGGAGGGAGGCAGCGAGCGGTGCCCGGCCCGGTGCCCTGCCCTGGGTGCTCGGGATGTCCCCAAAGCTCTCCCGAGCGGCGNGGATCTATTCAATTAAGCAATTAGGGATGCGGGGCAGGGAAAGGGGGGGGTTGATCCGCTAATTAAGGTGATGCGTAATTAGCGCTTCAACAAAAATCGCCGAGGATTTGAGATCGCTTTACTCTTATTTTTTTTTTTCTTTCTCCTCATATTTTACAAATATAATGTATCAATTCCTCCACTCGTCCCGCGTGGGTTATTTGGGAAAAAGCACAGAGGGCACGTCCTCTCCTTGGCCTGGGCAGGAACTTGGCAAGCGGGGGCACCGGGCTGGCTTTGCGAGGGGCACTGGCGGCTCTGCAGCAGCTCCGAGGTGCCAAAGTGCGGCGGGAGATGCGGGGATGGGGAATCGGGGTCGGGCCCTCGCTGCCGCAGTGCTCGTGGGTGTCCGAGCAGCTCGGGTGAGGTGTGTGTGTGGTGTCCATCCACGTGTGCTCGCACAAGTTTAGGAAGTGCGGCAGAGAAGGGCGCGTTATCCCAATCCCGCCGAATTGCCGATTTCTCTGCATTCCCGTTTCCTGCGGAACCTCCGTGCCGGTGTCTGTCCGTGCAGGGTTTGTCTGTCGGGCTGGCAGCGCACTCACGAAGGTCTTACAACACGCAATAAAATCACAGCTACTGTACGGTGACGAACCAGAATGTTCTGTGCAGGGATCGGACTGAACCTGTGCTTTATGTTTGGTTTTTTAACTCGAATTAAAACCTAATCACCTAAACCTGCTTTATTTTCAGGCTTTGCACTGGGACTGCTGGGTGAGTTCAGGGATAGCACAGGAGCTCTTTAATGAGCTGGGGGGATAAAACTAAACCCAACATTTTCCTGAGGGCTGCTATTACAGAAAGATGCTCGGGAAGAGCACAGGGCTCGCTCCTGCCCGAGGTTCAGCCGGTGTGAGCGGTCAGAGAGCCCGAAGGGAGCAGGGCTGGGAAGAGCCGGCCGGGATGGAGCGCAGCGCACCTGGAGCGCGCACGATCCGCGCTCCCTGGCCGGCACAAGGCAAGGCAGGAGCTTGGATTTCACCCCACGGCAGCGCTGTAATTCATCGCTGCCTCTCTCTGCAGTGATAGCCCGGCTCCTCGGGCGGCTGGGAGCGTTCCACGAGCGGGGAATGCTGCCGGAATCCTCCGGTTCCACCTGCCCGCCGGGCTGCGGGCTGCAGTCCCTGCAGGGAATGCCACGGGAATCTCCGGGGCTGCAGTTCCTGCAGGGAATGCCACGGGAATCTCCGGGGCTGCAGGGAAAGCGCGGCTGCGCTCATTGGAGTCTGCAAAGCAGCCAGAGATTCTCGCAAGGAAAGGCCCTGTTGAGTGAGAAGTGTTATTATTGTGATTATGGCTATGATTATTAAGGCTTAGGTGTTTTAGAAAAGCTCTGCGCTGTTTAATGCGGTGCTTTAAAGACAAAGGCCTGGGAAGTTTGCAAACATGAAGGAGGTGAGGCTCAGGAGGCACCTGGATGGTGGGGAAGGAGTTGTTATCCTCCGGCAGGGAGGAGGTGTGTGCAGTGACTTGTGCAGGATCCCTGCCCGCTCCTGGCCTTTTTTTTTTCTTTTTTAATTTTATTTTTTCAGCTCTGCTTTTGCCCTTCTAGCTGTAAAATTTACATTATCTCTGTTTATTATTATTTCCCCGCCTCTTGTCGCGTTAAAACTTCAGCTGCGTGGAATCGTTCAGTGGAAGAAAAAGCTGCGTTTCCAACCCAGAGCCTTCCTGTGGCACAGGGCTGGTGGCACCTGGGATTGTTTGTGCCCTCCGTGGGCCAGGACAAGCTCAGGCTTTGTTCCCACAACTTGCTGGCTCTCCCCTGTAACTGGATGTGTTTATTTTTTCCCCCAGTTAGAGATTATTTAAATGACAAACTCCGAACGCTGAGGGGAAACACCCAGATCTTGGCTGAGTAAGGATTTTCTCATGCCCATTTCCCCACAGATATCGTTCATCCCAAGGGGGCGAGAGCCCAGCACGTCAATAAATGCGTGTCCACAGTGTCTGTCTGCAGCTGGGGATGGACAAATCCAAGGGGATGTGCAAACACATTTGTTCCACTCTGGCTAACAGCCTGTTGATATGGCATCCCCCTCCAAAATTCCTGCTGAGCTTTCTGATCTTAAACCCCCTTTTTTTTCCCCCCCCTTTTTTTTTTCTTTTTTAATTTTTTTTTTTTTTTCTGGAGGAATTTCAGTTCAGGGATGTTGGAGTGGAAAAGATCTACGACCTTATTATTTCTTTTATTTTCCTAATGGATTTTCATGCATCAGCGCTACCTCCTCACGGCTGTTTATTTTCATTTTTATTGCACTTGGGTTTGCCTTGTGCAGCGTCCAAATCCGTAACGGAGTGTCCCTGTCCCGAGGAGGATTTCTTCCTCCTCTCCCTTCCCTGAGTGATGGCACCTTCTTTGCTCATAAAAATGAAATATGACTTTCCTCCCTGCACTACGTGTGCATCACGCTTCTGAATGCTCATACCCTGAATAAGGAGATTTTTTATCTTTGGGTTGTTTTTTTTTCTGTAATTGGGAAGAAATTTCCCTGCACCAAGGGATGTCTTGGTGGGTAGGTTTGGAAAATGAATTCCTTTTCCATGGATTTAAGTGCTGCTCTGTGCAGAGGTGTGCAGGACAGTGGGAGGAAGGAAAGTTTCTGTTCAGAGGGTGGCTGAACTTTCATCATGTGTCATAAAAGAGGTGTTTCACCCAAATTTATAAAAAACAGTTAATAAAGTGGGGATTTCTGTACCACTGAAGCCACTTTTGTGCTGCAAACGAGGCCACTGGTCCTCTTGGGGAGACATTTGCCAGGTGAAAATGGACTGAGACAGCCAAATTATTTCCAGTAGGCCACAGAATAATGCTCCCATCACGGGAAATCTTGGTCTGCGCCGAGCTGGTGTGGAGAGACTTTGTCCTCTCTTCACCATTCCCTTTCTGTAATTATCTCAGGGACAGGAGTGGGGCTGGCTGCACCACAGCCCTCCCCAAAGCAGGGGCAGGGGCTGAAGTGGCAGCCCAAGAGAAACCAGGTGCTGATTAATTTTTGCCTCGATAGTTTTACATCTTTCAGGTGTTTTGCTTTAAGGTCCGGTTTGGGAGGTGGTTTTTTTTTTTTTTTTTTTTAGTTTTTTAGTTTTTTGGGGTTTTTTTTTTTTTTCTGTTGTTCTTGGCTTGGGAACTCTCCCTGAGACACAATGCCCTGGCCTCAGCTATTGGGATCAATTTAGCCATCATTACCAGATAACGCTGTCAGCCCGTTTGAGATCCATATTTGTTTAATAGTTAATGTTCTGGACAAAATACAGAGAGGTGGGGAGAAGTCAAACTGCCCTGAATGCTCTGCTTATTTTATATCCACTATAACTATTTTTGTCCATGAAAATTGGCTTAATTATATCAATGGAATGTTTCTTTTTCAATTCTGTAGGCAATTAGTCCATCTTGCTGGCTGCAATTTATTTTAATAAAAAAATAAACCAGTGGCGTGTTCAGTTCCTCATCCCCTGGGGACAAATGCGATTGGTGTGTTTAATTTCATTAACTACAATGCGGCCTACTGGAAAAATGTATAAAATCAGCTTTATACAGCTTAAACACTGGCATTTGAAACAAATCATTACTGCATTAGCTGTCACCCTGGTAATTCTAGAATCCAAGACAAAAATATTATAGCTGTTTTTATAACCCTCTGCAAATACACTGTTAAAATAATTTGTAATCATTTTTTAAACATGGCCTGATGTTTTCAGTTAAAATATCTTATCACCACCAGAGAAGGTTGGCTATTCATTATCGCGTGGAGGCTTTATTGAATGATTCATGGGTTGCTTCCCCAGCAGAAAATCCCCTCCTGTCTGCCTGAAGCTCCCTGCTTTGGACATGGACTCTCAGCACTCAGGGTTTGTTTTTTTTTTTTTTTTTTTGAACCAAATTTGTGTTGCTCCAGTTGTAATTCCAGTTTTGGGAGGGCAAGTGCAAGGAGCGGTTTCATCAGAAAATTCAGCTTTTCTTTCCATGAGATCCAGTGGGGAACGTCCTAAACCAGCTCTGAGTGTTCCTCTGGGCTCTGAGGCTGTGCCCATCCCAGTCTGTGCTCCCAAAATCAGCCCTCAGTCCTGGTTCTGTGAGCTTCAGCCCAGCCCAGCCCATCTGAGCATTAATCCTCACACAGCCCTTGGTCCTTTAGTTCTCACTGTACCCCCCTCACCCCACCTGGGCATTTTTCAGGTGTCACAATCCGGCCACAAAACTGCTCTTTTCGGTTTTAAAATGAATCTTTCCCCTGTGTAAGAGCACCCAGGGCTGGTTTAAGAGATGTGTAACCCATGACTAAGGCTGGGCACAGCACCCATGCCTGATCTGAGCTTAAACTGGCAAAACTCAGGATTTCTTTTTTAAATGCGAGGCCAGATCCCCGACTCATGTAAATCAGCACCAACATCAATGAACCTAATTTTCACCAGCTGAGGACACGGCCCCAGAGATTTGTGTGCTTGTGCATAAGAAAATGTACAAATATGGGTCTAGAACTGCTTTAAGGGGGTTCACTTTCAGCAGCTGCAGATCAATATCTGATGCAGAAATGCAGTTTGGCTCGGGTTGGTTTTTCTCCTTAACTTAAGGAATGATCAATTCTATAACCTCAGCATTTTTGAGACAGATTGCTATTTTCTGAAGTGGCAAGGACTTCCTTTCCAGGGGAGTAATCCACAGAGGATGGGCCACACTGGACATGAGCCATCTGCTCCCTTGCACGCACTCAGCTTTATTTATTTCTTCTCCCTTCCCCTGCTGTCATAACCAGTAGTTCATTTTCTTTCCCTATCTTTAACTTTACAGCAGCGGCACCTTGTTGGAAGTGATACCAGTTTATTGTTTTATTGGTGTGGCAGGGCAGGAGAAAAATCAGCTTTATTTCCCACTCAGTATGAGATCATTTCAGAGGGACTAAAGAAGTTCAGGGCAGTTTCTCTCCTGGGTCTGGAGGGCACAGAGAGGTGCCAGTGGCTGTGGAGGGTTGGGATTGGGATCACAGCTCTCTCTTGGCTGCCTGGGCTCTGTGGAGTGTCAGGAAAACTGCAGGATGAGGGGGAAAAAAGAGACTTTTCCATCATTGCTAAAGAGCAGCTTTACCTGAGTTTAGGCACAGGATTAGGCTGGGACCAGCTCCAGGCAAGGACTGGCCCCCAGCTCCAGGGCTGTGTTAGCAGATGAGTTTCTTCTCTTTCTCTAGGGTCAGGATTTGTTGGCTGGGAAGAAATGCAGGAAGTTTGACCCAAAGTTTTGCTCTGAGCATGGAAAAGTTGCAGAATGGGGCAGTGGTGGAATGGGGGCAGCTCCTGTGCCCTGTTATTCCACCAAAACCAACTTGGAGCACACTGGAACAACATTACCTGCTCCAGGATGCAGGAAAAGCAGGAAAAGCAGGAATTTGGCATTTCACTGAGCTGACAAAGTAACTTTCCCAGCTTAAAAAAATAATTTACCCTCAGCTGCTCCATCTGTGAAATGGGAGGGATGCACTCGCTGTGATTTCTGGACCAGCAATGTCTCATTAATCACCTTTGTGTTGGTCCAGCTCCCACCCAGGTCCTTGGGATGGTTTTGTTGAATTTGCTGCAGCAGATTTTTCCCTTTTTTCTGCAAGTTTCATATTTGGCTTAAAGTCTTTCATTCCATCTCAGACACTAATAAAAAAAAGCTTTTGTTTACTTGTAGTCTGGCATTTTCTTTGCTTTCAGGACAGTGTTTAGTGCTTTTTATTTCACGGCAAATGGACCTTTTGGGCTCAATCATGTAAATGAATTTTTAAATGGCTGTGCTGCGAGTTCATGTAGTATAAAATCGCTCCACCATTTATTTTTTCTGTTTATAGAAAAGGACTGGTTTCATTTTATATTTTATTGCCTCAATGTGAAATAAAGAACCTGCACAACTTGCGAGTGATCATATATTTTATTTCAGAATTATCACATAGGGATAAAATAAATTTCAATCCCTACATGGCACAATAGGCAGATTTAAAAGGAGTTGATACCTCGTGGAGAACTTTGAAAAGCCCTTTGCTCAGCAACAGTTCTGCTCATGTATCCCATATAGGAGAATAAAACCAGATCTTGGTTACTTTGGGAGTTCTTAAATGTTTCCTGCTAGAATTCCCTGCAAGTCTTTATCCAGGGAAAGTCCAGGACAGAATTTGGTCCTTTGTCCTCTGTTCCTGACAGTGTTTATTAGGGAGGGATTTTCTCAGGTGAGCCTGCAGGAAATCCAAGTTACCTGCAGTGGTGTCCTCAAGGAAATGCCTGAGGAGCTTCTGATGCTCCCTCAAACATTCAGACACTCCTGCTTTTCCACACAGATACAATATTTGGGCAGTTGAGACCTTTTAGGTGATTCTAGTGCTTCCTGAAATATTTTATTGTCTGGGGTTTATGATTATTGATATAAAATGGGTGCACCTGTGAAGCAGAGAGACACCAACCTGTGAAAAACCCCAGAGGATCCCTGCTGGACTCCACAGCTGCTCCCAGCAGCAGGTGGATGATGCAGATGTTCCACATTTCCAAGTGTGTTTTTCATTTCCTCTCTTAACTCACTCTTGGCTTTTAAAGTCCCATTTCAGATAAAGAAACATTTTTGGGTAGCTCTGGAGGGAGCGTGGGTGTCCCCAAGGTTGGTGTCACCAACATCATCTCCAGCCACAGCCAGAGAGTTTCTCCCATGACCTGGAGTCAATTCCCAGCTAAATATTGATTTTTGGAGCAGCAGGATCTGTTGCAGTAGATCAGGGGAAGGAGGCTCAGTTTAACACCCATCTATAAATCTATTTTTACCCAATGGACAGTGACCAAACAGGGTTTTTTTTTTTATTATTAAGTATTGTGGTTTAGCAGTTTGGGAAATAAGTCTGGAGGCATGAACCAGAGAAAGACCTGCTGGAGAATTAATTCCACTCAGCACCTCCTTGGTGTTCCTGTGGCTGAGATATCCAGGGGATTTGTGTTAAATTTGTGTTAAATTTGTGTTATATTTGGGCTATATTTGCTTTCCCTCTGTGCAGCTCTTCAGGGCCTTGAGGGAACCTTCCCCATGGTTGGGCAGCATCAGAATCTCACTGCTGGGAGCTCCAAACCTTCTGAAGGCCTTGGTGGCTCCTGGTTCCTTCCCATGGACTTTGCAGGACTTTGGAGCAGGTCCTGGAGGCCCTGGAATCTTTGGGATGTCCATGGTGTTTCCATATAAAGTTTTTCCTTCTGAGTTCCTGTGTAGATCTGGCTAATGGTTAACCATCAAGGGGTTGGGGTAAGATGGATTTATCTCCACAGAAAAAAAAATCAGCCCTGTCTTTGTCTCCACTTCTAAAGTTCTTCTGGTGTGATTTGGCTTTTAAATATTTGTAAATGTGCTTGTTTGGTTTTTTACTTGTTTGGATTTTTTTTTTTAATCTGCAATTTGTAGAGTCCTGTGCCTGATTCTTCTGAAACATCCCAGAGTAATGTGTATTTCTGCCCCCTCAGAATCCCAGAATAAGTGTGATGATCCCATTCCAAGGCAATGTTTTGGTAATTGAAGACTGGAGAGACACCTTGGAGGACTTCCATGTCAATATATATATTTTATATCTCTATTTCTAGTTCAGAGTCACAAGTTACAATTCTGCAAGGAGTTTTATTCTTACAGTGGCAGATTCTTAATTTTCCTTTTTAATTCTTTCAACATGACACGTTTAAAATGAGAAAAAGCCCCCAAAACAGCCCAGTACCAACCTGCTGATGTACCTAAGTAGAGGTTAAATATTGGCAGAGTGGCCATTTAGATCCTTGTGCCTGCTCACATTAGAACAAAAAAACCCAACAACCAGCACTCTTGAAAAATTACTGAATTCTCCTTGCAGTGTCGGGTTCCAAGATAATGATGTGTCTGTGTGTGAAAATATTAAATTGCAATAACATGCAGAGTGAGTGGCTTTCTGAATGGGGTATTCAGTTCACAGCTTGGACTATACATAAAGCTAGTGAGTGACAGAATACAAATGGTGTCATAAAACATCAGGGGAATTTAGAGCCAGCCTCAATCTTTTTGATCTATATTCTATCTGTGGAGCTTTCCCCATCTATCTTTAGTTAATGAAACAGTTAAACAGATTTAATTATTTATCACTGTTTAATGTCAGGAGTTATCAAAACAGATTACACTTCCCCCCACACACTTCAAGGTATTAAAAGGACTCTCAATGTCTTCACCGAAGTCTGGGATGTTTCCTGTGCTCAGACAGTGCTTTAAAACAGGTTTTAAAATGTTTTTAAGCCCCAATTGTTTGGCGACAGCAGTTGCTGAGTTTCCTTGCCTGAGAAAACTTTATTCCTGCAACTTGGCTCATTTCTTGCACAAACTGCTTTTATTATTCGCAGAAAACAGAGGGAAACAAGAATTCTGTTTCACTTGAGATGAGGAATGGAACAGAATGGGATAGGTCTGGGAGGGTGGGAGCGACCCACCTCTGACCGGGCCCAAAATGAGAGACAAACTGAAAAACCACCCAAATCACCACAAAATCTTCTGTGTTCCTCCTGTGCAGCCCAAAATCAGCCCCAGCAGGTTCAGAGAGCTCTGTTAGCCATCGTGTCCAAGCGTGTTTTGTGGCTTCCCATTGCCCACCTCCCTCATGTGTGGATGTGCATAAAACATCTCATGGAATTTCTGATCCCAGCCCCCTCTGGGTCGCTCCTACCTGTGGGTCTCATGTTTCCTAGGAGGACATTTCAGCATTGCCACCCTCAGGAGGACACCAGGCCTTGTCCCCTGCCAAGGCTGCCCCAAGCTGCTCAAAGCCCCCGTTTGTCCCTCAATCTGCTCATTCCAGCTTTGGGATCCCCCTCAGCCCGACCACCTGGGTCTCCTCTATTGGCAGCTTTGATAAGAAATCATTCTTCCCTCCCTCAGCTCCCCCTTTCCCCGCGGTTTTAAATTGCTCCCCAGCCCTGACAGAGTAGCCTCGTTCAAAGGCAGCCGTGGAGGAGCTGCTGGTTCCGCTCAGGGCCAGCACTCCATTACCCGAGGCCTGAATCCTGTGGGGACCTCAGGGGACACTCCCCTGCTCGGCCCACCAGACACAGTGTGGCATTGTGAGCGCAAAGGGCAGGGGGATAAAGGAATCCAGCCCGGCTTTTCCCTCACAAAGAGACCTCAATACTTTTGTTCGGCGGGGAAATGGAGTAAGGCCGCTGGGTTTGCTCCCTCACGCCCGCCCGGAGGGCTCCGGCCTGGGGCAGAGCTGTCTGCCAGGGGAGAGGAGTTTGCACGTGAAATGAGATTAAAAGGTCTCTCTGTGCCAACACCTGAAAGATTTTGGGCTTTGCCAGAAGAATCAAAGGAGCCAGGCTGGGGTGATCCCCCTGTGCAGGAGAACCCAGCTGCTGGAAACCCAACCCTTCCTCCGTGCCAGGCTCCCTTCTGGGCACCGGGGCTGTCCTTGGGGTGCAGGTGGGCGAGGGGCTGCTCCAGGGAGGAGCCACTCCTGGGAAGCCCAGTGATGTCCTTTATTTTTTAGGTGGCTTGCCCTAAAACCCTTCCAGCTGCAGAGAATTCCCTGGGCAGCCAAGTGATGTCCTTTGTTTTTTAGGTGGCTTGCCCTAAAACCCTTCCAGCTGCAGAGAATTCCCTGGGCAGCCAAGTGATGTCCTTTGTTTTTTAGGTGGCTTGCCCTAAAACCCTTCCAGAGAACTCCCTAAGCAGAGGGATCCCACTTGGTTTTGGGTGTAAGAGAAGGTTTTGTGTTGTAGACATCAGTGGGAAGGTGTGAGGTGAATTTGGAAGCATCTACACATCTAAACCCCAAACTTGTTGTTTGAAATGTGAGAGCTGGGGCGTTGGATCAAAGTGAAGGTCAAAAATCATAAAACCAGCATGGTTTGGGTTCTTAAAGATCTTCTCGTTCCAAACCTTTGGCAAGGGCAGGGACACTTTCTACCATCCCAGGCTACTCCAAATTCCATCCTTGGACACTTCAGGGATCCAGGGGCAGCTTCTCTGGGCACCCTGTGCCAGGGCCCCACCACCCTCCCAGGGAACAATTCCTTCTGTATATCTAACATAAATTTCCTCTCTTTTGGTTCAAAAATGATACCTTAATTTTCCTCTGTGCCTGGACCTGCCCAGTGGAAACCTTTTCCTCACTGCAGCTTTTGCAGTGGTGCGAGCACACAGAGGGGCTGCAGCTCCCAGGGCAGGTGGCACCTCTGCCACAGGTCACTCCTGTGGACAAACCTTCCCCTTGTGTCACAGGGCCAGCATTTATAACACCCCTGATGTCTCCATGGGAGGAAAATCGGAGCCCATAACATCATTTTAAAAAATATTGATAAATTATTGACTATAATTTAGCTCAGCCTTCAGATGTGATGAAGGGGTGGCTGTAAATGCCCCAATTGCTGCAGGATGGGAGGGGATGTGGCTCTGTGGCAGATTTAATTTGAGAAATGCAGACCTGGCTGGGTTTCAGCAGGGAGGTGCTGACACAGAGCCCTGATGCTCCCATGGATTTTTGCTGCTGCTGCCAGCTGATAATTCCTAAAATATTTGAGTAAAAGGTTGCCCCAAATAGGATCTTTCAGTATTTTTGGGTATTAAACCCACAGAGCAATCTCCTGGAAGGAGAGGGCAGAGGGGACAGATGATGCCACCTCTAAAGTGCAACAGGAGAGAATATCTAAAACTGGTGATTTTTTTCTGAATGAATTTTATCTCCACAATTATTGTAGGAGCAGCTTCTGGCAAAAGGATTTGTTGGGAGCCAAGTGCTGGAATTTTGCACCATGGGATAAACAGCAAGTGTCTGACTGGCTTTGCAGGAGGGACAGGTGGGGTGCTGGCAGATCCCAGCTGTAAAAGGCAAAACTCTTAGCAAGAAGAATGAACTCTCAGAGTTGTTTTGTAGTTGCAGGAAAAGCCCAGGTTCTATCCCTGTGCTTTGACCTAAGCCCTGCAAAGATCCTGAATAACAGAAATTAGAATTAAAATTAATAAGTGGCTAAAATGAGACCTTTCACACTTTGCTGGCAACAAATAATTTTTTTTTTAAGAGTAGTCTTTGCTTAGCTCATATCATAGAAAATAGCTGTTAAAACAATAATTACTTGAATTCCAGCCATCATTAATTTTGAGGCATTATTTTATCCCATGTTAAACTCCAAACCTATTCAGCTGTGCAAACTTTTGTACAGAGGGGGAAGCAAATTTGTGAAAAGACAAAATGATCCCACTAAGGACCTAAAATTCTGACATTTATTCCTGGTATTTCTTGGTTTAATTTCTTGTTTCTCTCCTTCAAACAAGGAGCGGGAACAATTTTGGTGTTCCCACACTGGGAGAGGGAAGGAGCTGGAAGTGCTGCTGAGGGATTTTTATTAAAACCTTGGCTACACACAGAGGAAAAAAACCACAAAAAATCCAGCACTGCCATGATCCAAAGGGATCCTCTGTACCTGACCTGGATAAAAAGCCCAGGAAAACCAAAGGCAGGTGAGGGCAGGGCAGATTTCCTGGGAGAGGGGAGAGGAAGTGCTGCTGTTTCCCATGTCAGGATGGTGGGGTGTGCTCTGGGTTGGTGGGCAGGCTGCAGTTTGGCCAGAGGTCAGGCTTTATGACCTTGGAGGCCTTTTGCAGCCTTAATGATCCCATGATTTAATTGCCCTTGGTGTGGGGTGGAGGGGCTGGCACTGCTCCTTCCCCTCCATCCCTGCAGCCACCCTGGCTTCAGCCCAAGCTCCTTATTCCACAGGGAATATTTCCCAGTTTTTTCCTTTGCTGTAAGAGCACTGTGAGAGTGATTCCCAGCACAGATTTTCTGTAGGATGAACACATTTGGATAATCTGGAGGAGTCTGAGCCCTCAGCACTCACCAGAAGCAAGAGCCAAAGCTTTGGGAGTTTCCCCCCTTCACTTGCAGCACGAGTTTCCCCTTTGATTAAACAAATGATTCTTTGCCTAATTTGTCTATGTTGGCTATTTTTTTTTTTTATGAAACATGCACTTAATTAAGTAAGAGAAATACAGAAACATGTTTATTCTCGAGATTTATGCGAAAAATGAGAACCCCACTGAAATTTCCAGTAGTGAAGCAATTAAGTAATGGAATTCCACAGTATAAACATGGTATAATTCAACTATAAAACCGATGTCTAAGTAATGTTAATGAGCTGACTTGAAGCTACAAGGGCTCAAAAAGTTCAGTCACAGATGAAAATGGAATTTGTTCTCAATTATAAGTGAAAGAAAGTTGGTTTGAATGAGGGATAGGCTCCAGCTGGAACCCCCAGATAACTTCCCCACGGTTTGGGCTGACAGGTTGCAGAATTTGCAGTGGGTTGTTTAAATCTTTGTCACAGTAACTACTGAAATATTCTATTTTTTGTGCTGTAACACAGAGCTGAGAGCCACAACTCAGGGATTGTGTCTGTGGGAAGCAGCTCAGACCAGACTGATGCTACAGCAAAGCTCCAGCTTGAAAACTGACAAAATGTGGGGGTTTGTTTCAACTTGAACTTCCAGTTTGCATTGAAATTTGGCAAATGCTGAAGCAAACCTTGTAGCTGGCAGCTTGAATCCCTGTTTTCTGTACAATCATCCCCCCCAGCCAGTGGGAGCATCAGGAGGATGAAATGAATGAGGGCTCTCAGTGGCACCTTCCAAGAAGTGAATTTTACTTGTTCCACGTTTCCTTCCCTGCTAATCCTGGCCTGACTTTTTTTCCCCCTTCTAAATTCCTATCTATTTTGGTCAATCCCTTTTTCCAGACCATTAATGAAGCAGTTTGCTGTGGGGGGTGTGTGCACAGAGCTCAGGGTCACTCTGCCAGCCCCAGCCCTGCCTGTTCCAGTGTTTTTGGCCATGTCCCGGGGGCTTCCCCTGCTCCCCACTCTCCATTTTCTTTTCTTCTCCTATTCCACTTCAGAATGTTGTTTCTATCACCTTCTCAGCCCAGTAAATAGCACACTGAAGATTTATGGGGTTTACACTTTTAATGCCATAACAGGTTTTATATATTTTTCACGGCATTATTCAGACGTGTGATGTTATGGTTTAGCTCAAATTCTGGTGCAACTGCTCCGAGCAGCTCCTTCCTTGTGGGCAGTTCCTCCTTGCCAAACTCGTATTTGCACTTGCTCCAGAGGAGGGGGGAAGGAATGTTCCATAAATGTTGCACGGGATTAAAGGATGGAGACTTGGAGCCTGGAGGAAGCACCAACCACAGTTGGCCTTTGAGAAGTGTCTGTGCTTCCTTCCCTTCCTTCTTCTTCCCTCTCCTCCTTCCTTCACCTTCTTCTTCTTTCACCTTCCTTCTTCTTCCTTCTTCTTCCTTCTCCTTCCTTCTCCTTCCCTCTCCTTCCTTCTCCTTCCCTCTCCTTCCTTCTCCTTCTCCTTCCTTCACCTTCTCCTTCCCTCTCCTTCCTTCTCCTTCCCTTTCCTTCCTTCTCCTTCCTCCTCCTTCCCTCTCCTTCCTTCTCCTTCCCTCTCCTTCCTTCTCCTTCTCCTTCCTTCTCCTTCCTTCCCTTCCTTCTCCTTCCCTCTCCTTCCTTCTCCTTTTCCTTCCTTCTCCTTCCTTCCCTTCCTTCTCCTTCCTTCTCCTTCCTTCCCTTCCTTCCCTTCCTTCCCTTCCTTCCCTTCCTTCTCCCAGCTTTCCCAGCCCAAATGGGCTGTGGGGTGATGCTGTCAGAGCTGGGGGAGGATGGGGAAGCAGAGACCTCTCAGGGGTGCTGGGCACTGAGGCATTAATGGGGTATTTTGGGTGGATGTGGGGTTTTGGTTGTTTCCATGTTGAATCTCCCCCGTCTCCAGCAGCTTTTCAAGGTGCTGCACTCCCCAAATGGTTCTGAACACCTTCAGCACCAAAGTTTGGGATGTGGCACCTTGGTCACCCTCACTCAGAGCCAGGGATGGTCCCTCAGGTGATGGAAAGGTTTCAATCCTGAAAATCCATAGGAAAATTCAGAGGTGGAGGTGAATCATTTCTCTGCTCATTTTGGGAAAACTCCTGGTCTCTTCTCTCACGTTTTCCCTGTTGAACACCAGACTATTAAAAAGAAAGAAAACAACAAAAAACCCCCCACCCCACCTAAAATGAATTAATTGAGGGGCACATCTGCTTGCCCTGGGTTCCTTTCCCAGTGATCCTAATTCTGTGGAGTTTCATGAGTTTATAAAACATTAACTACTTCGACAAGAACAACAAACACTGTTCCCCCCTCACACAGCTCCCAAACCCAGCTACCAGATGGACCCAGCACCCAGCAAGGGAATATAAATTTTGATGGAGAGAGCCTTGGTGTTCTGGGTATTAAAGTGTGAGCCTTGGGAAATGCAGCACAGTAGATGTGTGTGTTTGTGCTGAGTGGTGTCTTTGTCTTTCATCTATAAAAACACTAATTAAAATATAATGTAAAAACCTGCAGCAGGTCTGGGTGTGCTGCTAAGGTAAATAAAAATGAAACAAAAGGTGTGTATATATATATCTATGCATGTTAGGTCATTAAAAGTGCATTGTTAAACTGCTGTGTGCCCCAAAATTTCCGAATTAAAGCTGAACAGAAACACATCTGGAGTGGGGCATGAAATTCCAAATTCTGCCTTGGGTCCATGCTTTATTTGCCAGGAATTGCTGTGTGGGGAGAGCTCCTGGAACCCCCCCCCTCACCACCCCCCTCTTCCAGCCCCTCCTGTGGCCAGCACCAGCCCTGGCAGCTTTAGCCCAAGGCTGGGGCTGAGCTCCAGATGCTGCTGCTGCTGCCTGGGGTATCTGGGCCCTTTTAACCACTCCAAACCAGCCTGGAATATTAACTGGGCTGTGCCTCCGTGTGTAATGAGGGAAGGGGATGAGCTGTCAAGCACTTCAGACCGATCCTGTGCAGTTTAAAATGTGGAATATCACATTTAAACCTGGGTTATTCGGTGTTGTTTCATCCAAGGGTGGTGCTGACAGGGAAACCACCGAGGCAAATCAGCAAAAGAGGGTTTTGAATTTAGTGTGTGACCTCCCTCAGGCTCCTGGAGCCCTTCAGGTGGCCCTGGGACAGTGGGACTTCTCTTGGACACTTCCAGGGACCCAGGGGCAGCCACAGCTTCTCTGGACACCTGTGCCAGGGCCTCACCACCCTCCCAGGGAACAGTTCCTTCCCAATATCCCCTCTTTCAGCTTCAATCCATCCCTCCTGGTCCTGTCCCTCCAGTTCCTGCTGCAGAGCCCCTTTCTGGTTTCCCTGTGGCCCCTTCAGGCCCTGGCAGGTGCTGTGAGGTCTCCACACAACCTCCTCTCCTCCAGGATGAACGTTCCCAACGTTCTCAGCCTGAGAACTTTGATTCACCCAGTTTTGCATTTGTTCCTCAGAGTGTGAATGGAACAGCTCCTCCCTGGCACTATTGGCCTCATTAATAAATATCTTCTCCTGGGCAGGGATCCAAGGTTGAAGGTCTCTGGCACAATGGAGGTTTCAAAAGATCCCCTTATCACCACTGGATTACTTTGAGGGTGTTGAAGTGCCCTCCAGAATCTTCTCCTGCTCTTCCTGGCACAGGAACAGCCACCTTGGTAAAGAGAGAGGGGAAAAAAAAAAAAATCATAAAATCTCTCTTTGTGCCACTCTCCCCCTGAAGAAAAAGCTGAACATCTGATTTAGGTTTGCTGAAATAACAACAGATGTTTATCTTGTATTGTATGGCACATGGCACTACATCCCATAAACCCCCTCCTGCAGCTTAAAGCCGAGTTTCTGCTCCCTCATTTGGACACTTGCAGGCTTTGTGCTCTCTCTGAAATGTTTTCATTTCTCTGGAGCTTAATCTGCTACCAAAGTATTTGTAAGTATCACGTTATAAAGCGTGAAATGAGGAATAGCAAAGGAGATTTTCAATACTTCCTTCCCCTAAGCACAGCTACTTACCTGCAGCCCCAAAGAATGGCAAAATTGTGCAAACTTGCTGCAGTCTTTCATTAAGAAGAATCCACTCGATGTGTGGGGTTGGGAAGAGATCAATAGAGGAAAAAATCCTGTCTTGGGAAAGCAAAGGCTGGTGGGGGGGAAATGTAAGGGGAAAAAAAAATATCAGTTTTTCTTGGGCTTGTAAAAAGTGAAATATTTTCACTTTTAAAGTTGACATTTATTTTACTGTGAAAAGAGTGAATGCCTGTAGTGGGTGTATTTTTATATATATTTATACACAGAGACTTAATTCCACTCATTGCAACTGCAGAAAACTCTGCTGCTGCTTGAGAGAAGTGGCAATTTTCATCCAGAATTAATCTGTAACTGTTTGTGAGCAAAAATAAATGAAGGAATAAATTCAGGAAGAATTCCTTCATGGAAAGGGGTGACAGGAACTGGACAGGGAGGTTTGGAGTGCTCAGGGAAGGATTGGAGGTGGCACTCAGTGCCCTGAGCTGGGGATTGGGCACGGGTTGGACTTGATGGGATGGATTTTCCACCCTCAGTGATTCCAGGATTCTTGATGCAGTAGAGGCTGAATCCTGGCTTGGACAGGGACACTGTGTGGGTCACAAAGTATTTCAGGTGACAAAACAGCAGAGATGGACAACGGGTGTCTGAGAAAATCAATATTTTGGGAAAATGCAAAATGGGATCATCCTGATCCTGCACAGCCTCATCCCTGTCTCCAGCTGAGACAGACTTTTAAATTTTTTTTTACATTTTCTAGATATTTCTCAGCTCCACTGATCCGTGAATGTTGTGGCTTCTCCGTTAGCGTTCTCTCTGGAACATGGTTTATTTTATGTTTGAACAAACGCAGCCCTCCTTTGTTTCCTCCGCTGAATTCTTTATTTATTATTTCCTAAAATGATTTGATTTTCCCCCTCCTTCCCGACACATCTGATTGCAATAAGCTGATACAAAATAGAACCAAGAAACAAAAGGCTGAACATGCTGATAATGTACATTTGGTTTGTATTTATCGTTTTAAGATGTGTTTTAATTGGTTCACTACCAACATCCTGTAACTTTCAGTCAGACAGAGGAGAAACCTGTTTCATTTTAAAGTCAGTTAATTCCTTCCCTCTTTCAGCTGGGAGCAGTGGGCAAGGCCCTACTGTAGTATCTCCAAATTTAATTTCATTATAATGTTTTTTAAAAAAGGGATTAGAATACATTTTGGTTTGTGATTCTCCCCTGGATTTCATTGTGAAATGGGGTTTTAAGAGAAGAATGACACAAAATGTGTTTGGGTACTTTCATGAATAATTTCTAATGAAAAAAATGCAGCTATAAACCTCAAAATAAACAGTTTTCTTGTTATCCCAGAAGCTTAATCTGCTTAGTTTAATGAGGAGAAAGTGGAAAGGTGACAGAAATACCACCTTGGAGCACTTACCTACAGCAAAATTGGAGACAATGGGGTAAAGGTGCAACAACACCTTTATTAAAAAAAGAGAGAAAAGTAGGGATTGAGGGAAAAGGGGCTGGAAGAGCAGCTCCCACATCCCATAAAACCAGCAAGGGAAACCTCACCTCGCTGGGTCTGCCAGGAGTGTGTTGTTAACAAAACTCCAGCATTTCCCTGCTCGGAGGGTTCTGCAGAGACTCCGAGTTCATGGCTGAGAATTGGAGCTCTGAGCTTGGAGCCTCCTGACAGCTCTGCTTGCAGGAGGAAAGAGGAAAGAAAGGAAGAGGAGCCAATATTGCACCAGGTCTTGCTGAGCAGGAGCTCACCCTGGAGAACCTCAGCACGGCCCCTCTTGACCTTGCCCCTGCTGAGGCCACTGGCACAGCTACCTTGGACTTCAACTCCAAGCTGGAATTAGTTTTCATAAATATTTTACATTTTAGGAGGTACAAGTGTCCCACTGAAATCAGAGCTAATTAAAGCAGAGTGCAGTGCAGGTATTTTTATTTTCCACCTCATTGCAGCGAATTTTATGAAAAATCCTGGCTTTGTTTCATCCATGAGTGCTCCAAACCCTGGATCTAAACCCACCTGGCAGCCTTGGTCCTGCTGGGATTTAACTGGGATGGACTGAGGTCACAGCCAGCCCGTGAGGATGATGAGGCTTCAATCTTTGTGGGTTTTGTGCCTCAGAAAAGTGACACTTTCACACCAACTCTCCCCTCCATGGGAAAAAGGTGTCCCCAGCCCCTCCCTGGGCGATAAGGAAAGTTTCTGCTGCTGTGGTGAAGCTGTTTTGTGCGGTCAGTGTGAATCAAGAAGTTTGTTAACAGAAGTGGCGAGCTGGTGGAGTTACCTGGAAGCTTTCCTGGCTTGGTGTCACACAGCTGGGGACCTGCAGGAGCTGCCAGAGCCCAGAGAGGGGCACGAACAACCTCGGGGACAGGGTGGGTGATGGAGATCCAGGGCAGGCTTGGAATCAGCCCTGGAAGTTTTTAACCCCCCAAAACTGGGCAGTTTTGAAAGTTAAAATATGAGATCTTGAAAAGAAGTTTTTCTGCCTTTGAGGCAGGTGAGGAGTTGGTGATGGTGATCCAGGGGGTGCTTAGAATAAGCCCTGGAAGTTTTTTCCCCCCAAAATTGAGCAGTTTTGAAGGTTAAAAAATGGGGTCTTGAAAATAAGTTTCTCCCCCAAAACTGAGCAGTTTTGAAGGTTAAAAAATGGAGTCTTGAAAAGAAGTTTTTCCCCCCCAAAACTGAGCAGTTTTGAAGGTTAAAAAATGAGTCTTGAAAAGAAGTTTTTCCCCCCCAAAACTGAGCAGTTTTGAAGGTTAAAAATGAGATCTTGAAAAAAAGTTTTTCTGTCTTTGAGGCGGGTGAGGAATTGGTGATAGAGATCCAGGGGGTGCTTGGAATCAGCCCTAAAAGTATTTCCCCCAAAACTGAGCAGTTTTGAAGGTTAAAAAATGAGGTCTTGAAAAGAAGTTTTTCCCCCCAAAATTGAGCAGTTTTGAAGGTTAAAAATGAAGGTTGAAAGGTTGAAAAGGTTTTGAAGGTTGAAAGGTTTTGAAGGTTTGAAGGTTTTGAAGGTTGAAAAGAAGCTTTTCCCCCCAAAACTGAGCAGTTTTGAAGGTTAAAAATATGGTCTTGAAAAGAAGTTTTTCTGCCTTTGAGGCGGGTGAGGAGTTGGACACTCTTCAGGAAAACTCATGGAAACTTTTGTTTCAATGAACGCTGAGGAGTTTCCCTTTTCCACTTGGCTACTGGAAAGGTGGGGAGGGGGAAAGATGGAAAAAGCTTCAATGTTTTTTCCTGGCCAATTTGGGTCCCAAAGAGAACTGGGAAGTGCCTTTTCCCAGCAAAGCCCTCACTGGAAGCCTCTGTCCAGCTCTGCCAAGCTGAGCCTAAATCTGTGGGAGCTGGGATGGAGCTGGGACAGGAGGTGCCAGCTCACCTGGGAATTTTTGGGGAGGATTTCTGTGATTTTGCACAAGTGAGAGGTGCAAAAGCAGGGAAGGAGCAGGATTCAAGGCTGAGTGAGAAATAGAGAGCCAATATTGCACCAGTGTGAGACTCCAGGAAGGATTGATCCCTCAGGCACTGGGCTGACAGCATAAATAGCTCTGGATGCTTTAAAACAAATACAGAATCATTTATTTAGCTCAGCACTCTGGAGCTTTGCCAAGGCTGTGCTAATTATATTGTATCTTGTTTTTATCATCTCTGTTACAAACGATTTCTTGTGCCAAAATGTCTGGACTCAGCTTCTCTCCCAGTATCCCCTTCCCAGTTTGGGTTTCTGACCATCTTCTCATTTTTCCTTGAGTTTTCTGGTTTCTGGAAAAATAAATCTTGGTTACTTTGTGCCACAGCAATGCTGCTCAGGCAAATTCCCTAAAAATGGGTAAGAAATAGAAAAAAAGGTGATTAAAGTGCACAACACACTGTGCAGTGCATCCCTCTGTGCCTGCAGGAGGGGTTTGCCCTTTTGGAAGTCCCACGAGGTTTTCTGTGCCTGGAAATTTGGCAAAGAGCAGCTGCACCAGGGAGGAAAAAGGGATTTTCTGCTGGGATGGTCAGTGAAGAGGTGGATGGAGGCAAAGGAGGGGGTTTGGGGTTTGCAGAACTGGGAGGGAGAAGAGCTGGAGCGATGGGAGATAAGAATAAAGAGGATGCAGAGTGTGCTCAGATGCAAAAGGAGAATAAGGGGGAAAAGGTAGCTGGGACAAAAGGGGTCAAAAGGGCACAGAAAATAAGAAGTGGAGCAGAGGGGGGAGAGTTTCCATGCTGCAGTTTTTGTGAGATAAAGACAGACATCAGTTTAAAATATTAGCAGAGCAAACCTCAGAAATGATAAAATTTTATAATTCTGAGGATAAAGTGATTTAGATATAATTTTTATTATATTTAGTGCAACTTTTCCCCTTGAACACTTGAGTAGAAATGTTTAGTCATTGCAGCAGCAGAGGATGCTCAGCCCAAAGGGGCTCTGGGCATCAATCCTGCTGCAGCCACAGCTCAGGGGGGCAGGAAGGACCTGGGGGGGTGGGGGGGTTTGCCAAGGGCAGGGGACCCTCAGAGCAGCTCAGGGACACCCAGAGTGCCTCAGGGACCCCCAGGGTGGCTCAGGGACCCTCAGGGTGGCTCAGGGACCCTCAGAGTAACTCAGGGACCCTCAGAGTGGCTCAGGGGACCCCAGTGTGGCTCAGGGGCTCTCAGATTGCCTCAGGGACACTCAAAGCAGCTCAGGGACCCTCAGAGTAACTCAGAGAGCCCCAGGGAGGCTCAGAGACCCTCAGAGTGGCCCAGGGACCCTCAGAGTGGCTCAGGGGCCCTCAGGGTTATTCAGGGACCCCCAGGATGGCTCAGGGAGCCTCAGAGTGCCTCAGGACCCCCAGGGTGGCTCAGGGACCCCCAGACCAGCCCAGGGGCNAGAGAGCCCCAGGGAGGCTCAGAGACCCTCAGAGTGGCCCAGGGACCCTCAGAGTGGCTCAGGGGCCCTCAGGGTTATTCAGGGACCCCCAGGATGGCTCAGGGAGCCTCAGAGTGCCTCAGGACCCTCAGGGTGGCTCAGGGACCCTCAGAGCAGCTCAGGGACCCTCAGAGTGCCTCAGGACCCTCAGGGTGGCTCAGGGACCCTCAGGGTGCCTCAAGGACCCCCACTGTGGCCCAGGGACCCCCAGGATGGCTCAGGGACCCCCAGTGTGGCCCAGGGACCCCCAGTCTGGCTCAGGGACCAGGGTCTGGCTGTCAGCACCCATCAGATGCCCCTGCACACCCAGCTGAGGGGAGAAGTCACTCACCCAAAGATGACAAAGGGGGCCTTGCTCTCGAGGCCCGAGCTGCTGATGAAACACTCTTTGAACTCTTTGAGGTTTCTTTGGTTCCTTTCTTTTTCTCCTTTTTTTTTTTTTTTTTTTCCCCTCCTTGTGGGTTTTTGCTTTCTTCTGAAGAACAAAAAAAGTAACTTCCCATGCAGATCTGGCCTGTGTGGGGACAAGGACTCTTTTGAACTATTTTCCATACTGTCCCTATTCAAAAGAATCTTCTTGCAGCTTCCTGAGGAGCCCTGACAATGTTCCATTGGGGAAGGACATGGGGAGAACAGGATTACAACTGGGCAGAGCCCACTGAGGCACTCCTGAGGGAAATCCTGCTCTGTTCCCTGCCCAGTGCTGAAACAGAGCTGAGCACTGAAATCCTCATCGTGTTCATTCAGCAGCACCTCTGTCATAGAATTATTCTTCCTCAATATTCGTTATTGTTGTGCTTTCTGTCATCAGAGAATGTGCAATTCCTGCTCAGCCTGAGGCCTCTGATGCCAAAAGTCATCTCCAGAGTGGGAAAGATCCCAAGTTGAAGCTGGTCAGAAGCCCTCTGGCACGTTTTCCACATAAACATCTCAAATGTATGGTTTCCTCAGCGAAGATATTGTCTGCGCCTATTTTAAACAAAGCCTATTTTTAATGCTGTAGATAAAAATAAATAAAAATACAACATGCTGGCATTTCCTTCCCATAGGATCTGGACATCTGGGTGGTTGAGCTTTGCCAGTTCTCCCCTGAAAAACTTGGTGTGCAGAAGGAGCACAAAGCTGATTTAGCTCTGGGGCTGGGGGTGAACTCTGTGGGAAGCTGAGGAAAAGGTGACAGAGTGAATTCAGCGCAAATAAATCGTGGGTGAGTCCAGGAATGGGATCCCAGGAATGAACATGCTGTGCTTCTTCCTGTAAAATTCATTTTAACGTGGAAAAACCTCTGCTTGGAGCTCTCCCCCACGAGACCACCCCAGTACCCAGGGTTTGGGAGGGGAGGGGGCTGCCACAGGAACACGGGAGGAAGTTTTCCCCTGGATTTCCAAACACAGAGAGGCTGCCCGAGGCTCTGGCAGGGAAATGTGATCCCGGAGGGTGAGGAGGGGCCGGGGCCAGCCCTGCCCGGGGCTGCCTCTCCCCCTGCCCTGCTCAGGGATGCTCAGCAAAGCCCTGCCTTGATAAGAAATTGTTGGAACCCTGATTGCTGAGAATTTGAGACTTTCTGTGCTGACAGCACTTACCCCCAGGAGAACACTGTGTTTGACCTGGGGGTGTGGAGAAGCTCCCAAAATTGAATGATAGAACTGGGATTGTGGGTGTGGAGTTTGAATAGAAGTGTGTGATAT
>WEZZ01005024.1:89078-124896 GCA_013400585.1 Chloropsis cyanopogon
TGGGCCAGAGAAATTGCTCCTCATGTGGGTGGGGGAGAGGGGGCAAGCTCAGACAATCCCAAGAAATGCTCCCATCCCTTTCTCCCTTCCCCTCAGCAACAAATGGATTGCTTCACGGAGGCATTAATTGAAATTGCTTGATGTATAAAATAAATTCGAGCTAACTCCCCGCTCAGGTAGCTCAGAGGAATGTCCTAATTTAGTTTTCTTTAGGAAAACGAGAAAGCCTGGCTGTGACCAAAGGATTCCTCACCTGCGCAGCACCCTGGCGTGTGTGTTTGTGTGTGTGTGGCAGGAAATTTGGCCTTTCCAGGAGGATTTTGTCTCGAGCAGGAGCTCTGGAAAGAGGCAGGATGCACATGGCGAGCTCTCGGAGGCGCCGGCCAGCGGCGGCGAGCTCTCGCAGCGAGGGAAGTTTGTGCTGGGCAAGTCAAAACGCCCGGAACGCGCTCGTCCGCGTTTCTTGCGGCCCCGGTTTGGATGAGAACAGGCGCAAGCGGAGGGCACGGGCTGGGAAAACTCGGATTTTTGGCAGGGATGCCTCGGCAGGGAGGGAGCGGCGCGCTGGGCGCTGTCCCGGCCGGCGTTACCGAGCGGGGATGCCGCGGCAGAGCATCCCTGCCCACCGAGCAACCCGCTGGCGCCTGCAGGGATTGCTGCAGGGACTGCTGCAGGGATTGCTGCATGGGTTCCTGCAGGGATTGCTGCAGGGATTGCTGCAGGGATTGCTGCATGGGCTCCTGCAGGGATTGCTGCATGGGCTCCTGCACGGATTCCTGCATGGATTCCTGCACGGATTCCTGCATGGATTCCTGCACTGATTCCTGCAAGGACTCCTGAATGGATTCCTGCATGGGTTCCTGCAGGGATTGCTGCATGGGCTCCTGAATGGATTCCTGCATGGATTCCTGCATGGATTCCGACACGGATTCCTGCATGGATTCCTGCACGGATCGCTGCATGGATTCCTGCACGGATTCCTGCACAGGTTCCTGCACAGGTTCCTGCACAGATTCCTGCATGGGCTCCTGCCTGGATTGCTGCATGGGCTCCTGCCTGGATTCCTGCATTGTCTCCTGCATGGACTCCTGCATGGCTTCCTACACGGCTTCCTGCACAGGTTCCTGCACGGATTCCTGCAGGTATTCCTGCATGGGCTCCTGCCTGGATTCCTGCATGGGCTCCTGCCTGGATTCCTGCATGGGCTCCTGCCTGGATTCCTGCATGGGCTCCTGCCTGGATTCCTGCATGGGCTCCTGCCTGGATTTCTGCACAGATTCCTGCAGGGATTCCTGCACAGGTTCCTGCACAGATTCCTGCATGGATTCCTGCATTGGCTCCGTGCTGCCCCAGCGGGACCAGCCCTGCTCTGGCTGCTGCCCCTTCCCGAGCAGCCCCAGCCGGGCTCTGTCAGCAGCACTTGTCCCTTCCCCGGGCCTGGGGACAGACACTGCTGATGAATGAAGGAATGAATGAAGTCACGGCCACCGGGCCAGCTCCCACTGTGGTGGCCCATTGTGCTGCCAGACGGGAGAGCCGGGCATGGGCTTGTCCCTTTGCAAGCCTTCTTAATTATCTTTCACATATTCCAGCTCGGAATGATATTTCAATTAAATTTCTTTGTAAATATTCATGTGCTGGTTTGTTGGGATGCTGAGCAGCCAGGGATGGGAAGAATCTGACAATTTAAAGTGTAAATATTAAGAGCTTGGATGGGGTAGAAAGAGAACTGAAAGCCACCTCTTCTCAAAGACATGTTTTATGGTTAGTTTTTTTCCTTCCTTCCTTTAAACTATTTTTAATGCAGCATCAAGTGAAGTGCAGCTATTTGACCAGATTCAACAAGTGAAAGGCTGTGAAGATCTGTTGGGGAAAGCTGTCTGATGATAAAAACAGTTCTGTCATCAAAAATCAGCTGCTCCATTTCCCCCTTTTTGCCCCTGCCCCTTTCTCTTTTCTCCTTGTTTTCCAACATAGATCCAAATATTTTATACTGCATTAAGGAAGCTGATAGGTGACTCCTTTGGGCCTTGGATGATGTTTTGGGAAATCTTCCATTTTTTGGTGACCAAGTGGAGATACCTGAGTGAGACTGCAGCTTTTTTCTCCCAAATCCTGTTCAAGCCTTTCCCTTCTCTCCCAGTTTACCCATGAACCCGGGTGGTCCCTTCCCAGTACTGACCCATGGTAGCCCTGTGGTCTCCTCTCCAACAGATGCTAAATTCCCCTGGGATGGAAACTTGGCAGGTTTGTGGAGGTGCTGTCTGAAGACCAAGGCATTAATTCATCTCTCTAAAGGTGCTTTGTGCAACCAAACCCCTCCAGGGCCTCTAAGAGCAATGTTCAGGCTTTTAATATCAGGCTTCTGTGTCCCAGAGGAGCCTGGGGAAAATAGAAATACTTTTAAGAGTCAGGTTCTAGTTTAGAAAAAAGCCAACACACCAAACCCAAAATAATTAAAAAGATGGATGCAGTCTGGTTTGGGCCTTTTGTTTATTCAGCATTATTTAATTTCACAAATATTAAGTTTCCCTTTTCCATCATCAACGCCCTTCCCATGGGATGCAAGTTGCCACCAATTCCATTCTTCTGAAGCCTCATTATTCTCACCAGTTGCTCACTTTCACTTATGGAATTCCCAGCGCCCGGAACAAGTGTAAATATCATTGTGAAGCCCATCCACAGTCCAAACTTTGGTGGCAAACAAGAGCTGAGGCAGTCAGGAGGCTGCAAAGTGGGTTGGATATTGAGATAACTCCCTCTGAACCTCCTTGCCAGGAGGCACAGCCCAGACTGAGCAGTGTGACCAGAGCAGCTGCAGTAACACAGAGCAGGAACAGCAGAAATATGGGAATTCCTGAGGGAAGCAGGGCAGGTGGGAGCAGGGCTCACTCTCACTCGTGTTTGCAGCACTGTGGCTGCTGCTGAGGGACACGGTGCCTGCTCCTAATCACCCAAAGCACTCCTGGAACGAGTGAGGAGGATGTGGGGCACAAGGTGGGGATGGGGGACACCACAGAAATGGGAATGGGGAGGGATGTGGGACAGCCCTCATGCCGTGTTTTGGGGGTGTTTCCCCAGCACAGCCCACCCCAGGCTCAGAGAGCAGCACTGCTGCTTTCACACAAGATTTTCCTTCCTGGCCCAAAGAATATTTAGGTGAAAGTTGGGGAGAGGCACTGAGCCAACAAATATGGACAGCTTGGTGTAATTCATTACTTTCTCTTTAAATACTGTAATTATAAAAATCTATTTGCTGTTGATTTTCATATTCTGTGCTTTTTAAAGCCTCAAGCTGTAAAATAGGATGTGATTCCTAAGGAGACACACGCAGGCAACTCTGGGTTGTAGCATCAGATGAGCTTCAGCCAGGTGGAGGCTGAGTGCTTTTAAAGAAATAAAGCAAGGGGGAAAATGGGGCTGTCAGGAGCCTGAGGCTGAGGAACACACACTTGGAAATACTTCCTGAACCTCATAGTTTTACAAGAGATTTTATAACCCTGGCACCATAGTGGGAGGGTGATTTGGTATGAAAAACTCTGCCTTTGACTCATGGGCTTGTGGCAAAATGAGCTCAGCCACAAGAGTTCAGTCATTTCATGTGTGGGCATTAAGCTGTGAGTGTTGGAAGTGTCATCCTTGCTGTTCCCTCTCCAAAGAACAGCTCTTTGCTATTTAGATCAGCAACAGGAAATAATAAACTCGTTAACATGTCAAAAAATCTCTTGTTGGGAAAAAGCGACGTGGTCTCTTCCATTCAGTTTGGTGTGTGACAGTGATCAGAGCTGAGAGGGCAGGATGGGCTGGAGGGAACAATCAGGAGCAGCCTGGGGTGGCCTGGCAGTTGGGAATTCTCTCCTCATTCCCAATTTGAAGGGTATAAAGGCAGGAAGACATCACAAGGTGTGTTTGCAGCTCACAGACGGGTGAGAAACGAAGCCCCCAGCAGTGCAGCTGCACTGTGCTTGCAGTGGGCTTTGTGGATATTCCCAGCCTGCAGAGGAAAAAGGGACAAATGGGATTTCCTATTACAAAGTATTCCTGCTAATGATAACACAGATTTTCGTTGCATCTATTTATTTATTTGTCCTAAAGCTGTGAAACCCCGCGCTGCTCAGGCCGTTGCAGGCCGCGAGTGTTCCTGAAAAACAAAACAAGCCAACGACGAGAAATGGGGGAAAAGCTCCTTGATGGGGAACAAAAACATTTTTGTTGAGGCCTAATAGAAGTTTGAGCTTTGTCTTAAAGCTCTCCCCAGCCTGCAGTGCCTCTCGCTTATTGAATAAGTGAAATGAAGCCCTTGGCGGGAGCGAGCGAGTGTGGGACAAAGGGCAGCAGTGAAAAATGAACACAGTTTCAAACTGCAGAGAAACAGATGTGAATCTGCAGCGGGGAGAAGGAGCCAGGGGAGCCCGGCACGGCCACCAGAGCACGGGCAGCCTTTAGGAAAAAGCAAAGTATTTTACTGACTGTGCTTGTGCCACCACACGGGACTTGGCGGGCTCGTCATCCTGATCCTGATCCTGATCTTCATCCTGTCCTGATCATGATCCTCATTCTGATCCTGATCTTCATCCTGTCCTGATCCTGATCCTGATCCTGATCCTCATCCTCATCCTCATCCTCATCTCTCATCCTCGTCCTCATCCTCATCCTCATCCTCATCCTCTCCCCAGGGAGGGTACGGAGAGGCCACATCCCAAAGTGTGGGGAACAGCTGAGGCTTTTTGGGGAATGGGCATCAAAAGGGCCAGGGCAGGGCGGGGGGAAGGAGAAGGTGGGTGCTTATTAAGCCCTGCTAATGTTGGTGATGTATTGAGTGAAACATCATGAAAAATGAAAGCAAATCCTCCCATAATCTTGACAGAACAAAAGGCTTTCAGTTAAAATAGAAAAATGCTACGGCGGCATATATCAAACATAACTTTTATATTAAATGTGCATGTGGCAGAATATGGATCACATTAGAAGAAATGTTGTTTGGCTTTTTTTTTTTGCCTTTTTTTTTTTTGCCTTCAACAAGCACCTAAAGCTCTTGCTTGGGAAACATTTGGACAGTGCTGCTTTCTCCTGGTAAAATTAGATTTTCTTGTGTTTTTTAATTGTGAGGGATTTGCCCATCTGCAGTTGGAAGAGAAAAAATTTTGCTCATCAGTCATTAACTACAAGGTTTACATGTCTGGCCTGAGTGAAAGTAGCTGGACTTCTCATTCATCTTCTCCTGACAGGATAAACCCAATATATTGAAGCAGTTCTTCTTGCTTTTAAAAATCCCACCTCTCATAACCACTCCGTGGTATCAAATTTATCTGATGCCTCCATCTCTTTGAGCACAACTTCCCCAATTCTAATTACTGCAACCTTTTGTTCTAAGAATAATAAAATATAAGCCAGAGCTGGCACAGGAGCAAAGTGCCCCCTCACAAAAGTCAAGGACTTGCAAAGAAAATAGAGTTCCTCCTCAGAGCCCAGTAGCAACAGCAGTTGTTTCCTTTAATGCATTTAATTTGTCACAACTGGAGAAAAAAAATCTTTTAAAATACTTTCTCTCTTTAAAAACGAGTGTATTTCTCTGGCTCATCCCACCCGGTGCCGTTGCTGTCATCTTGGCAGGGAGGAGAATTCATGTATTAGTTTAGGGCTCAAGCAACATAAACAAAACTCAAGTGGCTGGAGGGAAAAAAGGATCATTATGTGAGGGGAAAAAAAAAAAAATTAAACATCTTGACTCAACAAATGCTCCAGCCCTGTCTTATACCAGACTGTCTGTGTGCCAAGTTACAAAAAAGTCATCTGACTTGGGAGGGGAGAAAGGGAAATGGGGTTGTGTTTCCATGTGCAGAAATGTAAGACAGGGAAAGTGGAAAGGATTTTTCTAAATATAATTCTTTTCAGCTCGGGGTTGTTTTTTTTTTTTTTTTTCCCTTTTCTGTCTTTAAAATGGTTTCGCTTTAAATACAGTTGTGCCAAATGCAAATGAGTGTTGAAAAGGAAGTTTGAGTTCTTTGGGATGGTGGGGGGAGTTAAACCCAAACTCAGGATTTCTGTGAGTGCCCGAGGAGAGACCATCACGTGCTGGGCCGACTTCTAGAAAGAAACCATGACAGATTGGAGGGAAAAGATTTCTCTATCCATCTTGTTATGTCACCTCTTATAAATCAACATATCTTAATTAATTACATTCTTTTCATACCGAGACTTTAAAATTGATGAGGGTGTGCCAGTGTGTATTTATTGCTCATTAGCTGCATGACTCTACAGAGTTTCTGTACTCTATTCCCACATGTTTCAGAACTCTGCAGCTCACTGTGGACATCTCATTTTACTGGCTCTGGGGATAATTGTCTCCGTCACGGTGACTTAATTGTGCTGCCATCCTGCAGCAGACATGGGAGACACAGAAAATTATTCTCTGTGTGTGTGTGTGTGCATTTTTACCTGTCACATAAATATCTGTGCATTAATGGGTGTTCACAGGGACCTCAGATTAATTCCACTTAGGGACAGCAGCATATTTGAGATGGCAGATGTGTGGGTTTTTGGTTGATTTGTCTCCTTTTTAAATTAGATATTTAGTCAGGTTAATTCTGGGTGATACCAGGAGTTGCTGTTCCTTAGACAACCCCACAGTGCAGAAGGTCACATATTAAATATTTCTCTCTCATCCTGATGCACCAAAATTTCCTCAAAAACCGAATAGAAATGAAATTGAAATAAACCTTTAATTTTTAAGTAATAACTGAGCTTGTTTGACACGAGCTGCAGAGGTTGATTTGAGCAACAAAACAAGGCAGAGGCTGAAGGGAAGCAGCCTGGAATTGTGCTGGTGGCAGTGGGACAGAACCAGCCTGTGGGTGCAGAGCTCTGGGCTCATCCTGGGTTTTGGAGGATCCATCCCAGAAATGCTGAGGGGAAGGGGACAGCACGGGGAGTTTCCCAGAGCCCAGGCAGCACAGATGGAAAGTGTCAGTGCGAGTGAGAGTGAGGGCACTGCTGCTGCTGCCGCTGGAGAACGGGCAGGGGAAGGAACGGGGGAAAGAGAGGGGGAAGAGGCGAGTGAAAGATGGATTGCACTGGAGAGAAGGGGGGAGAATGAAAAAGGAGTGGGCAAGGGGTGTGGGAGTGCAGCTGAGCTGGCTGCACAGTGGGGAACAAACCACTGTGCCTGAAAAAACAGAGCAGAATTTGGTGTAAGTTTGCCCGGGGACAAAGTGGACGACTTTCAGCGTTTACACCAAAATCCAGACAGATTTGGTCTCCAAAATACCCAATGAGCAGGCCAAATAAATCCTGGGTTGGTTTTTTTTAATCCCTACTTAAACCTGGGTCTCCCTCAATCTGTGACCCAGCTGAAAACAGCCCCACTAGGCAGGAGCAATTGGGGCAACAAACCCCAATTCCCTGCAGGGGAGGGTGTTTCTCATCCTGACAGGATTTACCTGCAGTGAGAGGCACCTCGGTTAAAATTCCCATTCTCACCAGCCCCAGTTCTCTTGCCAACACACGTTTAGCTGTTTTGAGTGAAGCTTTTTGGAGAAAAACAGAGAAAACTTGGCCTAAACTTCTTGCCAGGTGTACCTGAGACTTTCTCTGTCTGCTTGAGGCTTAAAAATGATGAGAGGCCACAGGCAGCACCCGCTGGGTCAGCTCAGTGTCACTCCCGGGGTCACTCCCTCAGCAATCCCCGACTCAGATCTCCAAGCCTGAGTCTCTCACCCTCTCATCACCTGTGAGAGCTCCCCAAGTGCTGCTTTCTGGGTGCTGAAAGATCCCTTCTGTCACAGCCCTGGGCCCTGAGATCCCCCGAGCAGCAGTGTCAGCTCCCAGCTAGAATTTGTTTTGCCCAAACACCGAATTTCTGCACCGAGGGCCAGTAACAACCTGATAGTGGAAAGCAAACATCTGGACCCCAAGAGAAAAGAGTCATCCCTAATTTAAGCTTCTATGAATAATTATTTGTTTTTCCTACAATTGATGGTCAACATTTTATAAAATCTGCTACCTACAAATGAATGTTTTGCCAAGTGCTAAAGCATTTTCAGTTTTCTGCTGCAAAATACAAAAATATGCTTTAATCATTTGTTTAGAAGAACTCTTAATTTTTAATCTTTTTACTTTGAGGTGCTGTACCTGTGGTTTAAGACTGCTTAGCTTTGTCCATATGAGGACATTAAAGCCCCTTAAATGAATATGTTTTGGGCTACATTAGGAATTAGGAATATGGATAAAAAAATTGGGAATATGAATAAGCATTTTCAAGATCATGTCCTTGGTTTTCTTAAGAAACAAATGTCTGTAAGAGATGGTTTGTATCTACCCTCATTTTTTTTCTAAGATATAATTTTTTTGTTTGTGTTCTTGGATTTTTTCATACATCTTTGTGTGCAGGATTCTTCCCTCAGCCCACTGGTGATTTCTATAAATGATGTAAAAACAAAGCTTGAAATAACAGCTGAGTTTGGGCAGATCCAGTACGACTCACACTTGCTTTGATTACTTTGCTTTGACTGTGCTCCGTTGCAGATCTGTCTGCTCTAGCAACTTGTTCATGGTTTTATATTTTACCCAGACTTGCCCTGGTTTGCAACATAAAACAGTTTATGCATTCTGAGTAGCACTGAAAATATTTTCCATGCGTTATAACAGTGACTCCTCAGCTGCAGCGTGGGTCACGCAGAGCTTGGCGTGTTCAGGATGCCAAAATCCCTGGAACATTATTCCTGAGAGGCAGGGAAATCAAGGCTGTTTTCTGGCTTTCCTTCCTTTCTTGTTTGTGACATGAACGATGGCTGCTCACTCCCAGGGAAGATCTCTGTGGTTTGGGGTGATCTCACATCAATTTGAAATTCCTGAGGGCGGTTCTCAGGCTCTGGGAGTGCTCCTAGGGCAGAGTTTGAACTTGACCTCTCACAGCTGATGGTCATGTTTTGCTCTCAGGGCTAACCAGAGTGATGCTGCAGCCTGGAACCTGCACCTGAGCAGGGCAGCTCTGGCCTTTTGCTGCGAGATAAGGTGGGGACACTAAAAAAGGATAAATTCAGTTTGTCCACATCACAAACCGTGATGAAAGCAGCCACGAGAAGGTGTGAGCTGAGGTGGAGATGAGTGGGTGAAGCCCCAGGGCTCTGTGTGGCAGTGCCCGAGGGCTGAGGCTGGGCTCAGATGTCCCCGGTGCCAGGACAGTGCAGGTTTTGCTTTGTCACAGCCCTCGGATGGTGCTGGATCCACAACTGCTCCTCCCTCTGCCTTCATCCCGAGGGGACAGCAGCCACCTGTGGCGGTGGCCTCGTGCCCAAGGCAGCAATTTGGGACCCTCGGGGTCTGCAGCCCCCCAGCTCGGCTTGGGCTGGTGGGGAGGCTTGGGGACACCCCAAGAGCAATTCACAGAATCAGGGAATGGTTTGGGTTGGGAGGGACTTTAAAGCTCACCCAGTTCCATGGGCAGGGACACCTCCCACTGTCACAGGGTGCTCCAAGCCCTGTCTTGGCCTTGGACACTTCCAGGGATGGAGCAACCACGGCTTCTCTGGGCACAGAAATTCCTCTTCCTCCTGCTGGGAAGGGGCCCTGTGCCTTTCTCGCTGCTGGGTGCAGCTTTCCCATCCTGGGAGTGGCATTGAGAAGTGTCCCCGTGGAATCAGTGTCACCCTGTGTGATGTGGGGGGGCCTCACCCCCCTCCCGGCCCCTCTGTGCGGGCAGCCACGGCCCCTCACTCAGCGGCTCCGGGAATTCCTGCGGGATCATGGGCTGCGGAAAGCCGAGCCTCAGCTGCGGCCACATGGCGGGCCGGGAGCGTCCCGGGCCGGCGGGGACGGGGATCGGGATGGGGACGGGAATGGGAATGGGATGAGGATCGGGATGGGGAGGGGGATGAGGATGGGGACAGGGACGAGGAAGGGGATGGGGATGAGGATGGGGACGGGGACGAGGAAGGGGATGGGGATGAGGACGAGGACGAGAACGAGCACGAGGACGAGAATGAGGACGAGGATGGGGATGAGGGTGAGGATNGCTCTGCCCGCGGGTCCAGCCCCGTTGGAAGGCTTGGCCAGGGCCAGCTCGGTGCTGTCCCGCGGTACCGAAGTGCCGCCCGCGGGAGGCGCAGCGCCAGCGCCCGCGGCCGCCTAATTCAGTAAGTGCTGGGTGCCCGCTTTGTTTGTGTGGAGCTCGCAGCCCTATTGATGTCAAGCAGGCTGTTAAAAAGCATAATGACATGGCATTAGAGACCCCGAGAGCAATTAACAGGCTGCTTAATTAGCAAAAGGAATTAGAATTTGAGTGGCTGATCTTTGCTTAAAGACTTGTAAAAAAGCTGGAGCAGTTATCTGATTATGCATTGATCGCACGGCTAACCCTGTCCTTGGGTAATTCTCGTCCCTCCATTGTGGCCTGTGAATATACAACTGTTTAAATATTCTGACCTGCCCCGGGAGCTGGAGGGGAGCAGCGCTCGGGGGGCTGGGGAGGGCGGCCGGGGGTCCCAGGCTGGGCAGGGGGCTGGGGCACACGGGGCTGGCAGCACCGGGGCTCGCCCGTGGCAGCAGGGGTGTCCTGGCAGCCAGAAGAGCCAGGGAAGTGTCTAAAAATGAGCTGCGAAAATGGGGAAGGGTCTGGAGGGGCCACACGAGGAGCGGCTGAGGGCACTCGGTGTGTTCGGCTGGAGGAGGCTGAGGGGAACCTCAGGGGCTGCAGGGCCAGCTCTGATCCCTGCTCGGTGCCAGGGACAGCTCTGATCCCTGCTCTGTGACAGGGACAGCTCTGATCCCTGCTCTGTGACAGGGACAGCTCTGATCCCTGCTCTGTGACAGGGACAGCACCCAGGGAACGGCTGGAGCTGTGCCCAGAGGGGGTCAGGTTGGATTTTGGGAAAGGTTCTTCCCCCAGAGGGTGCTGGGCACTGCTCAGGCTGGCCAGGAATGGGCACAGCCCCGAGGGGGCCAGAGCTGCAGGAGCTGTCAGGGGTGCTCAGGGTGGGATTCTGGGGTGTGTGAGTAGGGCCAGGAGCTGATCGATGATCCTGAGGGTCCCTTCCAGCTCAGGACGTTCTGTATTTCCATTTTCATGCATTTCCCCGTGCCTGGGCCGTGGTGTGTGGCCAGCCCGCGTGTCACTGCCAGCAGGGCCATCCCTCGCCCGTGTGTGCCAGTGTCGCAGGGCTCTGGGCACGGGCAGGACCCTCCGGCAGGGGAAGGGGCTGTTTGGGGATGGGGGTCAGCGGGAACGGGTCGGTCAGAGCCAGTTTGTCCCAGGACTGTGCTGGGAAGGGTTGGGATGGAGTCCCAGGGGTGCCCGGCCACGCTCCCTGCCCGGCTGGATGGATTGGACACAAACCCCAGGAATGGATTGGACACAAACCCCAGGGATGGATTGGACACAAACGCTCCCGCCGCCCTGCTCGCTCTGCCTGCAGAGGGGTTGGAGTCGCTCCCTGTGTGTCCCGACACTCTCCCTCCTCAAATAAATAATTGTGGGATCGCGGCCGCAGCGAGCAGGGAAGGGGAGAAGAGTGGGCATCCCTAAATGTGCTTAATTTTGGGGCTGTGTGCAGCAAAACAAACGGAAAGGAAAGAAAGGAAAGGAAATTTCAAGGAAATTTCAAGGAAAGGAAATTTCAAGGAAAAGGAAAGGAAAGGGAAAAGGAAAAAAAGGAAAAAAGGAAAAAAAAAGGAAAAAAGGGAAAAGAAGAAAAGAAAAGAAAAGAAAAGAAAAGAAAAGAAAAGAAAAGAAAAGAAAAGAAAAGAAAAGAAAAGAAAAGAAAAGACGGACTAGAGGAAAAAGCGAGTTATAAACCCTCCATGCTGCTCTGGGAGCATTTCGGGGGTGGTGCAGGGGAAGGTTAGAGCCAATGCTCACAGAATTTCTCGGGCTTTAATTTTAATTTTTTAATTTTAACGTGGATGTGACACCTGCCTGACCTTGCTGTGCTTTTGGCAGGTGCTTCCCTATTTCTGTGTGGCACTGAGTTATTAAAAAATCCATTAACGCCTGTGTTTGGACTTGCCAGAATTCCACCTTCCCCGAATTCTTTTTTGCACACTTTTTCTTTTATATTCTCTTAGCTGCACATAATTTTTTGCCTTATTGGGAAGATATTATTTCCTCACATCTCGATGCAGCAAACATATAATTTTTTATGGATTTGTGAGAGTGAGGAGAGAGAATTAACCTTTCCAAGGCAGGGAATTCTGCTGGAGCCAGTAGAGTTTTCATTGTTTTACTTGCAGAAGTTTTGTTTGACCCAAGCCTGATTGTGTTTAGTTCCTGTCAATTTGAGTTTGGAAATGTTCATTCTAAACATAACCACCCAGTCACTAAAAGGCCACCATTGTTTATTGTTTTCCTTTTAATAATCTTATTTTTTCCTGTCTTCTAGATGGCTACAAAGAGAACTAAATTCAGCCCCATGCCCCCAACTTAGTGGATAAAATATCTATGGCAGGTTTTTTTTCCTATGGATACTGTCTGGGAGTTGGGCTGTGGGATCCTCTTCCAGTGATCCAAGTTCCAGTGAGAGGCTGATGAGCTTTTAATGCCCTGAAATGAGTAAATTGTGATTTGGGTTACAGTAAATCTCTGCTTACAGGGAAATTATTCTGCAGGGAAATATTTATTGCCTCGCTCTGAGTTAGTGTGAGGGAGATCAAATATGTGTTGTATTGCACGTCGTATTTCAGGCCATTTTTTGAACTGAAATATTGGAGATATTATCAGACTGAAGTTAATCAGCTACTCCTTGCCTCACTGACCCCTCAGATTCCCTTTTTTCACACTTTTCCTGCTGAATGCAGCAGGTTTTTGTTTGTTTGTTTGATTTTTTTTGAAGTTGGGTGGTTTCTGTTGTCATCATTGCTTTTTTTTTTTTTTTTTTTTAGAGTGGGTGCTTGTTATGTTCATAAAGTCTTTTTTTTTTTTTTTTTTTTTTTTTGCCCTTAGAGGTACAAGTCCCTAAAATAGAAAGAGGAGGGAAATGCCTGCCTGCACTCGAGTTTTTCATATCAGGAGGCTGTGTGATGCAATTGCCAGGGAAATTTTGAAGCTGACATTCCAAGGTCTTGATCCAGACATCAGCTCCATGTAGGCAGAGCTCTGCACTCTGATTTAATTGGGATTTCTTGTGTCTTCAGGGATCTGTCCAGACGGGCACCAGGCTGCTATCAGAGAAAAGCCTGTGTTGCACACAAGCATTTCCCTCATCTTTCCACTTTCATGACATATTTCTCCCAGAAAAACGCTGAATCTTTTCCAATAACTGCTAAAGTGTATTTGAAATAAAAAATCTCATCCCTCCAGAGGCTTCCCTCGCTGATAAATGGACTATTATGCTGTGCAGCCAAAGGAGATATTCATATCTTCCCAAAATTGAAAGAACATATTAATAACTGATCTTGTGTCTTAAATAAATTCCACATTAAGTCGAATAAAACATATTTTTAAGGAGAGGGAATGACAAGCCCATATTTGATACACATCACTGGGCGAATGAGTGTGTAAAGTTATGCTTGTGTTTAAACATTTGTGGGATGAAAAATGATCTGCTCTTGCTGAAATCCTGGGGAACCTTTGACTTTCTCAAAGCCTTTACCACGAAGATAACCAGAACCGCTGATAAAGGTTTTCCTGAGGGTTGTTTCTGGTCATCAGGAGTTGGTTGTGAGAAGGAGAAGCAAACACCCAGCCCAGTGATACCTGAGCCACACCAGGCACTTCACACCTTTTCCTCCCATGGCTGTTTATCATGGAATCATTCCGGGTTGTTCCAGGCATTTTAACAGAGTGTGAAAAGGTTCCAAACATTAAAATTTGTATTTTGAGGAAAGAAAACTTGAAAATATCAACGGATGCGTAATTCACCTGATTGTATCTCACTTTGCAGTGCTGGTTTAGTGAGCAGGAATAAACTTCAACCTCAGTGTTGGTGTTGTCTTGCCTCTCTGAGGTCACTCTGTGGCACCGTCCCCTCCAGAGGGGAACAGGAGCTCCAGGAGAGCTTGGACAACGCTCCTGGGCACAGGGTGGGACTTTGGGGTGTCTGTGCAGGGCCAGGAGCTGGACTGGACGATCCCTGAGGGTCCCTCCCAGCTCAGGGTATTCTGTGATCCCTTGAGTCTGTTATGAAATGTTGAAATTTCATTGCAGCTCCTGCTTTTCTTTGGAATGGTTTGCTGTGCGTGGCAGGAGGTGGCACTCAGGGCAGTGTCCCTGTCCCCTGCTGTGCTCCTGTCACCCCTGTGTTCCTGTCACCCCTGTGCTCCTGTCACCTGGCCAGCAGAGCTGTCCCAGCTGCGCTGCTCTGCCTGCCCAGCCTGCCCTTGCTCCTGCCAGGTGGGGCTGAGCCTCTGAAACTCCACTTTGGCTGCTCCCCTTATCTCTGCACCTTCAGGGCCTGCCAGTCCTTATCTCTGCACCTTCAGCAGAGCCAGGCCTTTTAGCTGACCTGGTGATTCCTGTGGGGACAATGTCACAGAGCCAGGGAAATCAGCTCCTGGGGCCATCAGGACAGGGAAGGACAGGCAGTGGGGTTAAAGCTCAGGTTCAGCGGCGCAGGAAGGACATGGAGCTGCTGGAGAGGAGGCACCAGGGTGATCAGAGGGATGGAGGAAAGGCAGAGAGAATTGAGGCTGGTCAGCCTGAAGGGGAGAAGCTAATTGTGGCCTTGCAGTGCCTGAAGGAGCCGACAGAAAAGATGGAAAGAAATTGTTTAAAAGGACAGGACACAGGGAATGGCTTCCCCCTGCCAGAGAGCAGGGTTAGATTTGATTTTGGGAAGAAGTTCTTGGCTGTGAGGGTGGGCAGACCCTGGCACAGGGTGCCCAGAGAAGCTGTGGCTGCCCCTGGATCCCTGGAAGTGTCCAAGGCCAGGCTGGATGGGGCTTGGAGCAGCCTGGGATAGTGGGAGATGTCTCTGCCTGTGGCAGAGGATGGAATTGGATGAGTTTTCAGGTTCCTTCTGAGCCAAACCATTCCAGGATTCCGTGATTCCCTCTGGTATTCATTCACTCAGGTGTTTTATTTCTTTATTGGTTCTTTTATTAATAGTTGCCCACACACTGTGTGTTCTCCGGGGGAGGAAAGAGAAAAAGGGAGCAAAATTCCAAACAGAGCAAGTTTAGGGACAGGAGGGAGGGAATTTAAATTGAGTTGGTGGAGTCATACCATTGTAGGTAATCTTGACCTAATTAGTCTAATGGAACATAGTCCAGCACTAAGCATCTGCGCTCAGATTTTTCAAGACGTAAAGATTAAATTTAAAGAGATTAGGCAACCTTTTTTTTTTTTTTTTTTTTTGCCCCCCTGTGCAAGATATTAGCTGTTCAAAAATGACAAAAATGTCCTTAAGCCTCTCTGAAGGAAGGGTGACCAAACAGGCTGCCTTTTGTTCAGGCCTGGAGCTGGCTCGCGAGCGGGGAGAGGTGGTGTCCGGTCACCGTGTGCAGGACCCAGGGACACGACTTATCCATGGCCAGCAAAGCAAATCAGCCCGGGAATTAGCAGGGGGATTAGGAGCTGGAGTTGCCAGTGCAGCAGGGAAATCACTGGCCACCCACCAGGCCTGCTGGAGAGAGGAGGTTGTGAAAGCTTTCTCTAAACCAGGGGAAAATCCAGGGCAATGTTCTCGGTGGTGGTGGGAAGGAGCCCCGGGTTGTGCCAGCACTGACCTGCTCCAAGGGTGGTGACAGAGGCCACTTTGGCTTCTGAGTGTTCTTGCAGCCTCTGAAATGAATTCAGGCTCCTAAATCTCACCTTTGGTGGTTCTGAGAGCTTCAGACAGGCTGAGAGTGCTGATGATGTTCAGCACGGAGGAGAAAAGGCTTCAGGGAGAACGTAGTACCTGGAATGGCTTAGAAATGGAGAGGGGATTTTCATATGGGCACATAGGGACAGGATTAGGGGGAATGGGTTCAGACTGGAAGAGGGGGAATTCAGGTTGGATATTGGGAAGGAATTCTCCCCTGTGAGGGTGGGCAGGCCCTGGCACAGGGTGCCCAGAGCAGCTGTGGCTATCCCTGTATCCCTGGCAGTGTCCAAGGCCGGGCTGCACTGGGCTTGGAGCACCCTGGGATAGTGGAAGGTGTCCCTGCCATGGCAGGGGTGGCACTGGGTGAGCTTTAATGTCCTTTACGACCCAAACCTGCTGTGACTCATCATGGCAGGCACATGGAGAAGGGAAATTTTTTAAGTGTCTGCGTCAGGAAGGAAGTGAAGGTGTTGATTTTGGAGAGGGTCAGTTGTTAATCTACGAGTGATCCACTTGAGGGGACAAAAGCCACTCATGAACATGCAACACTGTGGGGACTTCAAATGATGATTGTGGTTCTCAGTCCATGGAATTGTCCTAAAAATTCTCCTCTGGCTCCTGGCTGGGGTCTGTGTGAGTCCTGAGGACCAAGTATGAAGCAGGATGTGTCAAACGTGAATGAGAGAGGTTGGATGGATTTTACCATCCAAACTGGGAGAAATAATCAGATTTTCTGATAGTGCTTCTGAATGAATTCTTCTATTGCCTGTCTGTGCTCAGACATGAGAGCCTCAAATCATCCCAGCCAATGCCAATACGGATTTTTTTTAAAGTATGGTGATTTTCATAGATTTATTTTGGTTGATTTGTGTTTTGAGGGCTGGTATTAAACAGCATCATTGTCTGAGGATCACTGATAATTCGAGGGACTGTATTGATGAGAACCAGGTGTTTCCATGCTACCTACAATTCCCCCAAAGAGGTGAAGCACAGAACTGCAGCACAGCTATTGTTCAAATTGCAGCAGTAACAATAAGATAGAAACCAGCTACCTGAGCCTTCTTTTTACCTGCTGGTTAAAAATAAGTTTGATTTTCTTTTCCCTGAAATCAGAACCTCAGAGAAATATCTCTAAGCATTTTACCTCTCTGTGCTCTGTCCCTGTTGATGATCTTCAGACCTTGGCAATCAGAAAATGAAGTAGCCCTGGCTAAAACTTAATTCTCTGCTCATTCCTTTCTCTGCTTTGTTTTTCATGTTTTGAAATTTCAGCCCTTTGGAGAGATTTAAATTCTAGAAATCATTTCATACAATAAAAAAATCTTTAGGTGTACTTTGCACCCCTCTGTCAAATTCTCTCCTTACAAAAATATTGGCTGTTTTCTGCTTTACTGATCTGGGGGTATGATGTGTGCCATCATATCCCAAAAATATATATGGGAATGGAGTGGAGTGGAGGCACTCGGTGTGAGGCTGTGCTGTCCAGAGAAAGGAGAATGCTCTGCCAGAGATAAACCCCCCGGGAGATGTTTGTTGTTGGGAGGTTTGATTTGAATGTCAAGGTTATGGCATGGGGAGGGCACCCTGCTCAGCAAACCTGGAGTCACTGCTGGCCCCAGTCGCTGTCACTGGTTCCCAGTAGCTCATAATTGAGACAAGTGACCTGGGAAGCTTTTAGGAATGGTTTTTTTGTAGGTTTTGTTTAATTTTTCTGCACAGCTTTGAGCTCTGTTGGGCCAGGAGCAAAGCAAGAGTGTCTCAGTTAGTTCAGAAAGTGTTCATAGTTGTTAGAAACCTAGTGAGAAACCCTCTTGACGTAGCAGATTTTGTGGGACTTGGAAGGATTTATTTATCCCAGACAGTTTTAAGGGTTTATTTATCCCAGACTGTTCATCTTCTAACATGGGAAGGTTGTGAGACCCTCAGCACTGCCCCGCAGTCCCTCAGGTGAAGCCTCACCTGTGCCTGTTCTGTCCCTAACATTTATCCATGCCAAAGAATAAGAAGTGTTCCCAGCACCTTTATGAAGTCCCAATTCTATCAGTAGGGTTTTCTTTTTTATAAGCAAACCCCTTGACTGTGAAGCCTCAGCTGCAACACTTCTTGACCTTTCCAAGCGAATCGGCGAGACACCGACCATGTGAGGTGGGTCATATGGAACAGATTTAGATACAAACTCATATCATCCCAGCAGAGGAATGCAAAGTCCCTCCCGATCCCTTCCACAAAGCTGCATCATGTGTGTGAGATAAATCCAAGGGACACAAGGGGCTGCCAGACAGCCCAAAGGACAATAACTTTGCTATCTCAAACCAAACAGGCAGTGCTGCCCGCAGATTTCCCTCTTAAAGGTGCAGCAATTCTGCCCTGCCACTGGGAATGGCTGGGTGAGTGTCACTCTGTTCTTCCACAATTTTCTAAAACTTTCTAATGTTTTCATATTTGTATTAGAATTTCGCCCACACTTTCATGGAAACAAAGATTGTTTTACATTTTTTTCTAGAGGAAGAGAGAAAAGATAAGCTTTTAGATTGACCAGTGTAGTTGGAGAGGTGGAACTCCACCTGACCAATACCTGGTCACCTTTCATTTTCTATAAGTTAGAGTCAGAAAAAATAAACTTCACTTCTACTTGAACTCCGAAGTAACCACGTGTGTGTTATTTTGTGTCCTATAATGACAGGTGTCAGGGGGTGCAAGGAGCAGGGATTTATTGCTGCTTTGGGTCTCTGGTGGGCTGGCAACACGTATAATCATGAGCATGAAGGTGCCCTCAGGAAGCTGTGCCAGATTTTAAAACATCAGGAGCAATGAGGAGTTCAACTCTTTTTCCTGAGTCCCAGAACATCCTGGGAGAAGCTTCCACCAGCTCTTGGTTTATACAACAAGCCTTGGCAGAGGGCTCAGAGGTGAATTTTCTCCTGTGCTGAAATGTGACCTCCCATAAAGAAGAGGTTGTGTGAGAGGTGCTAAGAAATGAATCTTAGAGGCCTGAGAGAAACATCTCATGGGCCTAAGAGAATGCATCTTAGAGGCCTAAGAGAAACACATCCTAAAGGCCTAGGAGAAACACATCCTAAAGGCGTAGGAGAAACACATCCTGAAGGCCTAGGAGAAACACATCCTGAAGGCCTTGGAGAAACACCCCTCACAGCCCCAGAATACATGTTATGAGTCTAAGAGAAACACATCCTACAGGCCTAAGAGAAACACATCCTGAAGGCCTCGGAGAAACACCCTTCACAGCCCCAAAATACATGTTATGAGTCTAAGAGAAACACATCCTACAGGCCTAAGAGAAACACATCCTGAAGGCCTAGGAGAAACGCCCCTCACAGCCCCAAAATACGTCTTATGAGTCTAAGAGAAACACATCCTACAGGCCTAAGAGAAACACATCCTGAAGGCCTCGGAGAAACACCCTTCACAGCCCCAAAATACATGTTATGAGTCTAAGAGAAACACATCTCATGGGTCTAGGAGAAATACATCTTGCAGGCCCAAGAGAAGTACATCTTATGGGCTTAAGAGAAATAAATCTCACAGGCCTGAGAGAAATACATCCTGCAGGCCTAAGGAAGACACACATCTTAGAGGCCTGAAGGGAACGTATCCTACAGGCCAGGAGAACCACATTGTACAGAAAACAGATCCCACAGGCCTAAAGAAAACAGATCCTACAGGCCTAAGAGAAACACTTCTGGGGCTAAGGGAAATACATCTTTCAGGCCTAAGGGAAATTCATTTTACAGGCCTAGGGAAGTATAAACCTGTAAGAACTGTTCAGCATGCATGGAACAGAGGGAACAGGTGACAGTGGGAGCTGGAGGGGTTAAAAAGCACCATCCAGTTCAGTGCTCCAGGTGTGCAGGGAGAGATGTGGGTGCTCAGAATGCCCCTAAAAGGTGACCCTGTTTTGGGATGTGCTGCCTGTATTATTCCTCTACACAAAACCTTATTTGGTGCTGACCTGAGGGATGATGCATCCCCTGTTCGTTTGTCATCATCTCGTTTGTTTTGATGACACTGAATAAAGGTTCTTTGGGTTTCAGAAAATCTGCTGAGGAAATACAGCTATTATTTATGATTTTACTCGTTCACAGTCTATTAACAGGAAGAGCATCTTTTAGCCTTTAGGCAATAGTTCAACTGATGGGGACAATTTCCTGCTGTCTCACTTTGTGCAGGAGGAGCTGCTTCAGCAGGAAAGGTTGACAGTCTGCAGGCCCTGGTGATTAGGACATTTTTCCCCAGTGAAAAAAGGAAATTACATCTTCCCTTGGGAAGGGGAGGAGGAGCTACACAACAGAAGACCATTATGGTCACCTTGTGCTGCTCCTTTTGATGGAACCCACAAATCCAGCAGACAGAGATAGTGCTGAAGGCTTTGACAGAAGCAAAGCTGGAGGCAAAGCCCTTCTTTAGCATTTTATTTGACACTGTCACTGTGCAAACACTTCCCTGCTCAGTCTCAAGGTCCTTTATGAACTCTCCTCTAAAATTCCAATGGATTTTTAAAGGGGAATAGATGCCTAACACCAGTGGTATGTCCAAAACCCCAAAATGTGATGCCCAAATGCCATTTAGGCACGGGGGTTTCCTGAAGATGTGGGTGTGCCCTGGCTGTGGAGCTCTGTTGGAAATCCAGCCATCAGTGGGACCCACCAAGGCACAGCCCTTCAGCAGCTGGGAATTCTGAACTCTGTGACCTGTTTTTTACTGGTGAGAGGGAGGAAAATCTGAACATCAGGCTTGAGAGACAAAGCTTTGCAAGTTTAGTTTGAATCATAGAAAGTTTGGGTTGGAAGAGAACTTAAGGATCGTCTCTTTCCAACCCCCTGCCATGTGCAGGGACAACTTCCACTATCTCAGGCCCCATCCAGCCTGGCCTTGGACACTTCCAGGGATTCCAGGGACAGTCACAGCTTCTCTGGGCACCCTGTGCCAGGGCCTGACTGCCCTCATAGGGAGGAATTTCCTCCCAGTATCCCACCTAAACTTCCCCTCTTTCAGTTTGAACCCATTCCCCCTTGTCCTGCCTTCCAGCTCCTGGTCTGGAGTCCTTCTTCCTTCTCTGTAGCCCCTTCAGACCCTGGAGGGTGCTGTGAGGTCTCCACACAACCTTTTCTCCTCCAACTCTCCCATCCTGGCTCCACAGGGGAGGTGCTCCAGTTCCCTTGGGAACTTTATGGTCTCCTCTGGGCTTTCTCCAGCAGCTCCATGTCCTTATCCTGGGGGCACCAGAAGTGTTTGCAGTGTTCCAGGTGGGATCTCACGAGAGCAGAGCAGAGACAATCCCCTCCCCTGACTCCCTGAGAGGTGTCAGGTGCTTGAGCAGCCTCATCCTTCATTCCCTTATTTTCCTTCCAAGTGCTTTTGCCTTAGGACTCCACAACTCTGACCTCCAGCACCAACATTATACCTTTAATTACGTCTGCCAGACAAATGTGTCACCTTCAACTTATTTTAGTGGTGTCTGAACAACCCTGGGCCACAGTGCTGGGAGGCCCAGGGCTGACAGTGCCCTGAGCACGGAGCATTTGAAGCTGTTCCTTGTCTAATCACCCTGTAAAGGTGGTGCTTTGCTCTTAAATTAATCAGCAGGGCTCGTATTTAAGCAACAATGATACCTGTAATTTCCCCCCCTGAGATTACAGGCCTCTCTCTCATCCATGGTAAGCTGGATTCTGCTGTTTATCTGATTTGTGGGGTTTTAATAAGTTTGGCCTGCACAGAAGTAAACATGTGCTTGACCTTGAGCAGAACAGAAGAGGAGCTCAAGTCCCCACTGGTGTTGCTGACGAAGCAAACGGTTTAAACATGGAAATCAAAACTCTATTTTCCTTCAGTATTTATCCTGGTTTTAGTTAAGCTACAGCAGAAGAAAAATACAGCTCGGGCTACATCTGCACCAATCCTCAGATTATTAATATTCCTATTAAAGAGCAATGAGGATAAAGAGCAAATGGGCAAGAATAGGAATTTCCTTTGCTTGCTGGCACTACGGCATAAAACATTATTAAGATGATTTGTTAAATAATAGAAAGGGTTTTTCATTTCCTAATTTTCCAGCTGCAGCTAAAGCTATCTCCCGGCAACCAGCTTCTCATTCCTTAATATTTAGACTTATGGACCAATTTGAGAGTATTTTCTTTGCTGCTATGATTAATGCTCCTGTGAAACAATGTCATCGCCAGCCATCCACCTACCCTGTCAGCCTGGCATCAGCCTGGCTGTGCTCTGCTGTAATTTATGGCTTCAGCCAGTAATTTGCAAATCTAATGTTGGGGAGGCTATGAGGATGTGAAATTTGAATGCTTTCCCCTGATTTGGTAAATATCTCCCCCATTAGTGAAACAAATGGCACAGGGATCAGACATCATCTCCAAGGCTCGATAAATATTTTATCAGCCATAATGGAAATTGTCAAATTGATCTAATTGTACAATACGTTATCAACAAGATATCAAAGTTGGACATGGCCTCTGCCCTTGTCTATCATTTGCAGGCTTTTGTCTTCGATTGCCTCTTCCTGGGAGGAAAGTAGGGAAGTGCAGAGTTCATTGCAAAGTAGGGTGAATAACAGAGCCACTGAATATCCATTTAGAAGATAAATTCTGGAGAAATAATTAACTCTCCCCTGCTTGACTATAAAGTAGGACTGCAGAGGGTTCATGTAAATCTCCCGAATGGGAACTGCAATTTTTATGTTGAACCCATATCCATTGATCTCATACATAAAGGGAAATTATCCATCACGGATACTGCTTTTGGGGGAACATTCATGGCTTTGTTCCTTTAAGAAGAGGCTGAATGGATTCAAAAGTGAATTTTAGTTGTCTGGCAGCAGCTAGGGGGATGATTTAATAAATTTATTTTTTAAAATTTAGGAGTAAAGTGACCTGACTTTAGCTAAAATTAAATATAATTATTACTCTGCTTACAAATGGTCAGTCACAGGAAATCCAAAGTTTTAAATAATGAAAGATTTATTTGAATCTCTGATGCTAACAAGATAAAAGTAGAAGATTTTGCCACGTTAATATTCATTCTTGTAGAGTTGCCTTGTTAAACCTCAGCCTACAGAGATATTTAACAGAGCTGTTTTCAGATATTTTGAGAATTTTGGGGGAGAGGGAGTCCCATCCATTAACAGAGAAAAACCCATTTACATAAAAATTCTGGGGACAATTTCTCATTTCAGAATTCCCTGAAAAACAAAAAGGGGAGAGGGTTCCCCTGCCTGGGAGAGTGAGAGGAGGAGAACTGGGATGTTCTCACTCCTTATTCTCTGCAGCAGATCCAGCCAGGCAGCCAATATCCTCCGGGGCTTGGGGGACACTGGAGTCTGATGGAGCAAATTCCTGATATTTCTCCAGGTGGAAAGTCCTGTCATCTTTTCTTTCAGAAAGCACTCTGTTTGCAGCCAGCCTGTTAATATTTAATGCCTTGGGACACAGGAAGGGACCCAGGCTGTGCACAGAGCATGTGACTGGTCAACCACTCCGTGGCTTTTTTGTTCATATTAATTTTTCCCCCAGTTATGCATTGTCTAGGAGCCATAGGGTCTGTTTTTCTCTGTGCCTCAGGCTGTTTATTGCTAAAAATGAGGATGTCACTCCCCCCTTGCTGCAGTGAGGGTGTGGACATTGCCCAGGTGCTTGAGATCTTTGAATTCAAGGTGCAGAAGAAATGGAAGAGCCTTCCTTTCTTTGCCTTGATATTGTTTGGGTCTCAAAGTGCCCAAATTGTCTCATTCTGCGAAACCAGCTGAAGGATGTCAGTGGCCTTTCCTGGGCTGGAATATTTAAACATGTTCTTGCATGCAGCCCTTAATTATGTTTTTCATTACATCTCTTGGAGGCCTAAAGAGAAGGTCCACGCTTGATGTTTTTGGTTTCCTGTCATTTTGAATAAAAATAACGAGGAAGAATGCAGTGTCTTAATAGGAACCTGGAGTAAAAGTAGCTTTAGGTAGCAGTGCCTTTGAGGAAGTGTTTCAGGTTCAAGCCAACAAGCTGCAAACATCCTGCAGTGCATTTTCTGCTGTGAAGTTGGGCGGGTGCAGCAACTTTCAGCATCCTAAATGGGGACCAGAGGTACATGGGAGTGTGTGTGGAATTAGAATCCATTCCAGCATGTTAATAACTGAGCACCAAGCAAGATCACAATGTTCATTAACTCAGTGAAGGGTAAAAGGGGCTGTTTTAACAAAACACAGCACACAGACAACCCAGACCGAGGGGCTTCAAGGCAGCCCCGTAGCCTCGGGGTCGTTGAATCAAGAGAGGTTTTTAAACATAAGCCATATGCTTGTTCTTTCTTCCAAATGTTCTTTGAAAGTCCATGTTCAGCTTTCCACCCCTGCTCCCCGTGTCCTGTGAGCATGGGAGTTGTTTGGTATGGTTTGCTCCAAAGGACTTCTGGATATGATTTTTTTTTTTTTTTTAATTTTTTTTTTCCAAACAGGATCTGAGCTTGATGGAGTGATAGCTCCACAGATAGTATCAAAATCCTGACATTGTTCAAAACGTTTTAAAATAGTGGATTTGGATGGCTTTAGGCTCTGTTGTTTAGCAGCATAGTAAGAAGTGGGTGTAATTCAATTTTTGCTGAAGAGGTGACACGGCTCAATATTTGCTTGGCTCAGTCTACACAAGCTCAGTTTTGGAGCAATGTTTTCCTAGGTCTGTTCTCACCAGGGCTGTAAAAATATGAAATTAGTGGCTGCCTTGCCTTGCCTGGAAATACAGGTGAATATGAAGCTTTTCTTGTGAATTATTCATTCCTGTGAAAACATATTTACTGAACACCAACCCCCTGTAGTGCAGGACCCTATAAGGAAGAGTTTTATTTGCTCTTTTAGCCAGGCTCAGCCAGGAGTTGAGTTCTTCAGGGCAGCCAGGGAGTGAGGAGGGCTGAGGTGAGTGTGATAAAGGGTCTGATCCTGGGTTTGCATCAGGAGCCTGGCTCAGAATATCCTGATTTTCCAGCACAGGTTGGTTTGGATCCCGTGGTCCTGAGTCTGTTCAATCCTTTCAGCTCGTGGTCAAGGAGCAGCTGGGAACTTTCCTGCCCTTCCCTATCCTCCCCTCTCCCAGTGCTGATTGCCACAAAGATCCACACCTGTGACTTTGTGCTGGAGGGGAGGTTTGAGCCATAAAATCCCAGTTCTGGGTCCTTTTTTTGGCCTGGCTGGGGGCTGGCTCATTCCCAGGCTCCTGCACTCTGCCCATTGTGTTCTCTGAGCACCTCAGGAGCTCTGCAGTGCTTTTTGTGTCTCTCTGCACACACACAGAGCACACAGGCATTGTCCCTGGACCATTCAGGTGGGCGTGAGCAAGCCCAGATTCATCACCAGACCTGCACTTCAGCTCACTTTGGTGAGATATCTACTCCCAGTTTCGTGCTATCCTTCTTCTTCCATCCTGTGCACACTCCCACTTCCAAATCAGCAGACCTAAGATTTTTATCTGGAATGGCTTCTGGTGAGAGGAAAAAACCCAGTTGTTCTTAAACATTCATTTTCTAGGCCAACAATAACCCTGGCCTAGACGAATAACTCCCTCCTAGTTCCTACAGAGAGAAGTGTTAGACTACACAGACAGTGAGGTCATTCATAGTCACTATTGTTTCTTGATAACCCAATTAAGAAAGTGCAATTTATCTCGCCTGTTTCCATTTAATTATCTAATTTGTCTGCCCAGCCGGGGTAGTTATCTCCCCTGCACTCTGGGGTTGCTCTCCTGCCTCGGCCGTGCTCCCCAGGTGCTGCTCATTCCTCTGACCTATAGCCAGGGACACTTATAAATCAGGGGTTGGAAAGAGCCATCACCTCCTTCTGCCTTTCTTTGTTGTGAGGGGGGAGAAATGTCTGTGGTGGATGGAGAGACATGAGCTGTTACCCTCCTGCTAATCCAAGACCAAACTTTAATACAGGTATTTTATAGGCTTCTGTTTAGGATGGCTTGGGGAAAAAAAAAAAAAGGGTTGGTGTGTGAGGAGAGGGATTTGTCAGGGTGGGTGTTCCACAGCAAAGGGTCAAACCATGATATTAATATCCACTGGAGGAGTTATTGGTACCTGTAATCCTGATACTAACAGGCTCTCAGGGATGCTGAGTGTGGGAATTCTGTCTTATCTGAGAGTAGCTGTGCTGCCAGTTTTACTCTGGATCAGGGCAACCCTCGGGATCAATCCAGATCCAGGACCACCCTGGGGAGAAGGATTTGGGGTGCTGGTGGGTGAGAGGCTGGCAATGCCCCAGCCCAGAACCTCCCTGAGTCCTGGGCTGATCCCACAGCCCTGATCCCACAGCCTGGGCAGCAGGAAAGGGGGGTGCTGCCCCTCTGCCCCCCTCAGGTGAGACCCCACCTGCAGAGCTGCCTCCAGCCCTGGGGCCCAGCACAGGGAGCTGCTGGAATGCATCTAGAGGAGACCAAGAGGATCAGAGGGATGGAGCAGCTCTGCTGTGGAGAAAAGCTGCAGGAATTGGGATTGTTCATCCTGGAGAACTTCTGAGGCCCAGCCTCTGCAAGGCCCACCTACAAACACTGTGTTAGACACACTGCAAACCCTTACCAGAGATAGAAACAGCTCAGGGATTTGTGGTCTGGCTGGAGATCTAGAGGCCAGAAAGCATCATTTGGGGCTTAAAGTGGTGAAAATGAGGCACCTGAGAAACACTGCTGGGTAGGGATTAGAGAGTATTTCAGCTTTTGCCTGTCCTCACGTTGCTGTGTAAGTCCAGCAGCAGTGACCTCGTGCACTTTCAGTTCTGAGTTTTGGGAGCCAGGGCCATCCACCCTTCCAAAGGCGCTGGGCGTGTGTGTGTGTTTTCAGTTTTGTTCTGAGGTTGTTTGAGCTGCTGCTGTTTCTCAAGAGGTGTGTTCTGTGCTACTTGAAGTTAACCATGAACTGTGCTATCTGCTGATAGCTCAGGGATTGTGTTTGCTTTGCTCCAGTCCTGTGCAGTCCAAGCAGGTGGACAAATACCTCAGCAGGGTTTGGCTCTGTTTGTGTTATGTTGTGTGTGTGGATTTCTTCCTTTCTCCTCTCCACCCCTTTAGCCCTGGAGCAGAGGAACTCTTGCACTTGCAGGGGTGCAGGCTGTGTCTTGCTGAATCATGTTTAGAGAGGAGTTTAGCAGTGCAACCCGAAACTTGGAGCTCTGCAGGGGTTTCCAGCAAATCACTGAGGGCTCTGGCTGGCCCAGGGAACGAGGAGCAGGTATTTGGATTTATCCCACACATCAACAAGTGAGGCTCTCCTGCCTTGTTTGTAGAGTGTCATAGTTCAGTGTAGCTCTGTGATTTCGTGTAATCTGCTCTCTCCTTTTGTCAGGGATTATCAGATCACGTGGCTGAAGCAGCCTGTTGGGAAATGCCTCTGGAGAAGTTTCTGAATGTGCTGATTTCGTGTTGGGTATCTTCAAATCCTTGGGTATTTTGTTCAGGAAAGGTTATCATGCACTGATGACCAGGTGCATCCAGACCTGGGGAGTCCCCCAGGGGCTCCTGGCTGCCCTGGGGCTCTGCAAACATTGGGATGATTTTCACCCAGTGCACAGTGAAGGAGGGAATGCCCATGGCATTGCAGGTTGGATGTGGTGTCCTGTCATCACCGTGGCCAGAATTCCCAGGGGGTGAATTCTCTGCCTGGTTTTCTCTGCTTGTTGTTGGTATAAGGGTCCTGTTAACAATTCAGTTTTATTCCCCAATGGATTTTGTGTCTCAAAGTTCCTGTACCTATTCCTCTTTTCCAAGAGAGATTTCAGCTCCTTTCCTGTAAACTGTAAAGAATTAAAAGCCAGACAAAGCACAGCAGTGGAAATCACTCCACCAACAATGGCTGAGATGTTTATTCACAAATAAAGACCAGGCTTAGGTGATTTGATCCTGACTCACATTTTGTCCAGAGGGATAAAACCTTCCTGTTGGGTTCATAACCCCTTGCAGTTGGTGGCAGAAATCCTGAATTTTCCTGGTGTGTGTAAGAGTAGAAGCAGAGTCACAAATAATCAAACATCTTCTGCTCCTCAAAGTCTGCTTCATCCTTTCAGGGTGATATTTCTTGGACCTTTTCGTGTGGATGGATGGCTGCTGGGAATGTGATGAAATTCATCTTCTCCCACAGGCAGAAGTACCTCTGCCACCAAAACCAGGTGTCCTACTGTCTGATGTGCCATTCCACAGAGAGTTGTGACCTCCAGCTGTCCTGGAATCCTGGGCAGGGACACCTTCCGCTATCCCAGGGTGCTCCAAGCCCTGTCCAACCTGGCCTTGGACATTTCCAGGGATCCAGGGGCAGCCACAGCTTCTCTGGGCAACCTGTGCCAGGGCCTTTCCTGAAGTAAAGAATTCCTTCCTCAAAAACCACAACCAATCAACCCAAACCAAAACATAGAAAGGGCTCAAGGACTTTTTTTAGATGCTATGGGGATGATACCCAGCAGATCCCATGCAGTACTTGGGCAAATGTTAATTCACAGAGTGCAAGAGCAGAGTTTTGGGGCTTGCTGGCTGTGCAGAAATTGCTGTCTGACCCAACAGACAGCAATTTTTGTCTGTCTGTTCCTCCATGAGCATCTTATTTAATCCTTCTCCCCCTGCTCTCCCTCCCCCGTTGTTCTGGAGAACCACAGCAGTGAAATCTGCTCCTCTTTCATGGCAGAAAGCCTGGGAAGGATCCTGTGCTCGTTTCCATTATGATAAAAGACAAAACAACTAAATTAAATTGGAAGCAATCTCTGCATTACACAAGTCTGCATACTCCAAAATTCTCAAAACAAAAGAGGTGCAGGGGAAGCCAATCACTATCAGAAAGGAGGGAAAAAGTGTCTCTGGACCAGAACTTTTACTGTTCCTTAACTCAGAACTGAAATATTTTAACTCCTCCACAACCAGAGCTGCAGAAACAGGGAAGGGGCACTGAATGTGGATATTCCCTGAATTTAGTGAATGTAGGGAATGCCATCATTGCAGAGCAGAGCTGCCCCAGTTGCTGTCAGAGCTGCTGCAGCAGGGCTGTCTGGAGCTGCACTTTGCAGATGTTCACAGGGAGATGTGGTCGCCAGCCAGAGGGAAAACACGACTTGGCAGCGGGAGGGTGCCGAGGAAATCCAAACTCTCTTCCAGCACTCGGGTTCTTAAAAAAAAATTCAAAAAAAAGTTGAAACTTTGAAAGGCTAGACTATTATTTGTTATGGTTAAATTGGCCACTGACCCACTGGCATAGAGCACAAGCTTTTGCATCAAGTTGTTGCTAGATTTTATTTCCTTGGAAATGGAGGAATGGAAAAGTTCACTGCTCAGGTATCTTGCCTCATCCAATTTAATTATTTTAAGCAAAAAGCAAAAAAAAAAAAAGGTGGGGGGAGGGAATTCCTCGGAGCTCAAGTCACAATGTTATTATCAATTCAAATTCAGCTTTTCTGTCCCTCACTCTGGATGGAATCTGATCTCATGAAACAGAGCTCCTTTACCTGCTGCTGTGTGTGCTCATGTGCACTGAAAATTGTTGTTAGTATGTTCAACCTTCTTTAATCTGTGTTAAAAACAAATGGAATAGACTTACATTCTTTTTTAAATAATGATTTGATGTTTCAATAATAAATATTATTTGCATAAGTGAACTATCAGCCTTTTCAAAGACCAGAACTGGTCTTTGCTGCCTACTTGTAAATTAAATTTTGAAAGGAATATCAGGTCACATGATACCTTAAACACATTGTTAGGAAAACCTTTGCCAAGGTGACACCTGTGATCTTTGTGGAGCTCAGAGCAGGGGAAGCTCTGTGGGAGTCACTGACAGGGTGGGATGCTCCCAGGAAACGTGCTCAGCCCTTTGCAGGATCATTCCTTGCCCTGTGGAATTCCTGGGAAGGGTCAGGACAAGGACTGGTGCCCATGTAGCCCTGAGTGCCCACCACAGCATCCCTGGCACTGGGCTCAGCTCCTGGGAGCCCCAGCAGTGAAAAACAGAGAGGCTTTTGCATCAAAAGCTTTAAAATAGGATTTAGTACAAGCCCAGACAGATCCATGGCTCCATCACCCTGGCCAAACCACATCCCTAGGGTTTGGGGTTTTAGGGTTTTGTTTCTCATCTGTCTTTTTCTGTCTGCTCAGGTTTAAAGTTTCCTGGGATTCTGTGCAGTTTTTGTCTCTCTGGCCTCTGGTACAAGAGGGGTTTGCTCTGAGTTGTGGCCTCTGTAAATGACATTACTGCACACACACAGGGATAGCTGGAACTGGCTGGGTGTACACAAAACCTGGGCCCTACAAGGGATATACAAATATGTGAAAATGCCCGGGAATTCCATGAGCCTGTGGTTCAGAGCTCTGGATTTTCCTCGCTGGTTACAGCTGCTGTCACCAAACCCCAGCAGAGTGTGTGCCCTTGGCAGTGACACCAGCAAAGGTGTGCAGAAAAACAGAGAATTTTGAGTTTGAGGGTTGGCAGGTGCCAATTCACCTTTCTGGCTTATCAGGAAGCATCTTTTTGGCAGGGTTTTATTCAGTGATGAGACCAGCATTGTGTTTAACAGACCTGGAGTTATCCAGGATTGGGTCAGCAGTGAGTGGTGCTGGGATTCCGAACTGGAATGAGCAAAAACATTGTTCTTCCTGCAGAATTTCCCATTTGAGATGACTGTGATTAAAAAATACCCCTGCAGAAGTGATGTAATCCCATAAAATTTTGTGAAGAAAGTGCAATCAAGCTTTTTTTTTAAAAAAGGGGGAGAGATATTTACATTGGGGGGGGGGAAATGACTCTTGTTTTTTAAAAGGATTTCAAGCACAGTGTGGGAATTGCAGGCCCTGCTGGTGGACTCTGCAGTCACCTGGCTCTGCCTCCCTCGTGACTGATAAGTCCCAGCTCTATTTTGATAAGGCTCCATGGTGACATAGCTGGGACAAAGGAGGGGCTTTCTCCTGTTACAGACAGGGCTCCCCCCAGGTGAGGCCACTGCCTTGTTCCTGAGTTGACCCATTGACCTTCTAATCACTGACAAATTATCCACTGCTGTATTCCACAGCCTGCCTTCTGCTCTGTTATTAAACACACTAATTTCTGTTTTATTAGGGCGGGAGCACTGAGGTGCAATAATGACCTTTTTTGTTGACTGCACTGAGGGGTTATGGAAATATTTTTGTGCTTTTCCCATAAATTTTCGTGTCTTGCAGTAGTTCCCATGGAAGTTTTTCAGACTGGTGGCACAGTGGGGCTTTCAGGTGTTGCATTTTATGAAATATTAATGCTTTAAAACTGAACTCCCTGTAGAGGAGAAGTCTTCACACAAGGTGTGTCCCATCTCAGAGCTGAGAAATCACAGGGCTCCTTCTTGGTGGGATTTACTGGGGTTGGATTTTGTTGGGATAAACTCTTCCCAAGCTGGGCTGGGACCTGCCCGTGGTTCCTGGGCTGTGCACAGGTGGAATAGGAGGATTTTCCCCCAGGGAACCCCATCCTGCCATGGATGGGACACCGCCCAGGCTCCACTGCAGGCCTGGAGGGAGTCTGAAGGGGAGAAAAGCAGGAAACACATTTGGCCTAAAATAACAGAGATAACTTGATGTTGCTTGCCTGATATTTTTTAACGTTTCCCATCAGTCTTTTCACTAAAGCATTTCCAGTTTTTCAAAGGATTTATTGTGAAGGTATAGGGAGCATGGGGGAGGGCAAACAAATTAGGGGGTTTAAAATTACTATTAAGTATCTTATTTTCAAGCCCCTTGACTGAGTCCCTCAGTTCAGAAGGGAAGAAATCAATGAACCATAGTCTACATTTTGAAAGAGAACTGGAGAGCTTAAGTTTCCAATACTGGACTCTTAAAGAAACCCAATTTTTCAGAAAGCTGCAAGTGCCCACATTCCACACAGACATTTCCTTTCTGGTGTTTCCACTGGGAAGAAAATGCTGACACCTAAATTAGAATTGAAAGCTTAAAATGGTATCTTTGATAACCATTTATTTCCAGCTATGAAGGGATGGAATTTGTTGTACTTCAGAATGTAAAAAACAATCTAAATTAACGATTTTCCTAAAAGTTCTTTCAAACATTGATGGTTGGGGAAAGTTACCAACAGTCCTGCGTGTACAAGGAGATCAAATGAGAATTTAGCCCTTATTAGGGTTTTGAGAAATTTCATATTTGATCTTTTTTTCCTCCTTTTATGTGTTTATTTGGATTCAATTGAGCTGCATCAGCAGAGGCAGAACTGTTGTATATTCAATATACTGTTTTATATATATATATAGTGTGTGTATATACATATATTTATAGTGTGTGTATATATATTTTATAGAGTGCTGGCCATTCTTAGTCTCACCTTATCATTAACGCAGACAGAGACAAAACCCCAGTGACATTTTAGGACTGAGCTTAATCCGAGCACCTTGGATTCCCTCAGAAAACTTTCAGTCAAAAAGCACAAAACCAGCCTAGATTTTTCTGAGCAGATGCAATAATCCAGGGAATCACAGCACAGGGACTGAGCTGGTGATAAATCCCTGCCCATGGGTGGCTGGTGGGTGCAAGCTGGGGGTATTTTGGTCCCAAGTCTTTTGTTGCAAGGTTTAAACAATAAGTAAATCAAGTGAAATCAAAGCCTGGCTTTGCCTGGAGGGGGCTGAGGGGACAGGGCCTGCCCTTGGCGGCTCTCACCAAACAGGCCCCGGCTCCAGGTTCACAGAATTATTTCCCCGTTATCTTTGTTGTCGATGCCCTGATTGTATTTAGATTTCCACAGAAGGGCTCTGTTCTTTTGGAGTAAAAGGGACCTGTTGTATTGTTTGAGAGGCACTTGTTCCAATTCTGAGGACTTTCCATCTGTTTTCCTCTTTCCTTCCTCTCGATAGGAGCAGCATTTCCTCCCCTTCTGACGCTGCTGCAGAGGGAGCCTGTGCTAAGCCTTGCTTAGCTCCGTGTTTAGGATGTTGCCCAGGATTTAATCCCTGTCTCTGGGCAAAGAGAAGAGGGAAAGAGGGGAGAAGGAGCAATGTTTTTGTTCATTTATTCAAAGGATTTGGAGAAAGGACACATGGAAGGCTTGGAGCCTGGGCAGAGCAGGATCAGGAGTTTTGCTACCTAAGAGTTTGTGGGTGGCCCACACGACACAAGTTTGGGCCCTTGTCCAGGTCATGGTGAATTAGTGGCCCACAACAGAGAAAAACCTTCTCCAACCAGTGCTAATTTCTCCCTCTTTCCTCCCCCATCCCCACACACCCTTCTCTTCACAGCTCCAGCGAGATGTCAAATGTGCTGGGCTGGCAAAGGAGGGTTTATTCTTCTCTCAGCCTTGATGTGTGGTTGCTCGTTGGAGTCCTGGATGCTGAGAATTTTAAACTTTCTGTGCTGAAGGGCACAGACCCACAAAAAAATACTGCATTTGACCTGAGGCTGTGGAGTAGGCTTCTAAAATTGATTGGGATTATGGGTGCGGAGTTTGAACAGAAGTGTGTGATATCACAGGGTGGGAAATTTAGAGTTTGGGGTTTTAGAATATAGTAATATATAAAGCAAGATGGAGGTTTTAGGATGGAGGCTGGCCTTTCTTTACCACCTTCTTCTCCTCTTTCTCCTTCTCCTTCTCCTCCATGGGTTTGGGTGGCATTGTGTAATTGGATAAAAAAGCCCACACTGCAGGCCATGGATGGTTGGTTATGGGGTTAAAAGTGAAAATAATTCAGGTGTCATTTCTTAATTGGATAGTTTAGCCTTAAAAGACCTTGTATAGAGAGATAGTTAGGTATTTTGTAGCTTGTTAGTAGAACCCTGTAGAACTCAGGACTTGTAATACAGATAAAAAATAATAAACATGTAAGCCTGAATGCAAAATTCCATCTCTAGAACTTCAATCCTGACCTTGACAGAAGCAAAAAGAAGCTGAGAACCAGCAGTTGCTCCCATGAATAACCCACACTGAGACACTCTGGTGACACCTCTGAGGCGGGCAGGACTCAGCAACCTCCTGCCCCTGCCAAACCAAAGCAAAGAGAGGAACTGGGAGTAAGAACACGCAAGAAAATCCCATTTTCCAAGGAAACTGAGCATGCTGGGGTGGTGGCAGCGGGCTCTGTCTGCAGGTGACCCCCAGCTGCCTTTACCAGCTCTTATGTAACCTTGTCCTCCCCTCCGAGCCCGATGGGATAATGGATTTCTTTAAATTAATAATGCGTAAAGGGAGATTTACACCACGCCGCTGCAATATTGTCTTTGCCTTTTATTCCTGCATTTGTCACTGTAGTCCCCGATCGAGGTGTGCACTGGGGGGGATAAATAATGAAGGCTAAAAAAACTCTGTCATCAGCCAGAGCCATTTGCAAATTCATCACCAATATTCTTCGGGAGGCAGAGGCAGAGGGGAATGAAAAATAAGGAGTGGTGCTAATATATCTCACTGATTTCCATCTCCATTTATTCCACTTGGAGCTATGATAGAATGTGAATCCCAGGAATTGCCATTCCTGTTTTAGGGATGAGTCTAAGGCTGCTCCTGAGCCTCTCAAGCAACAGAATAAATACAGAGTAAATATCAAGTTAATGGACTTTAAAGTCAGACATCATACACTTACCTGGAGGTTCTTGATTAATTAGGGTTTAACCTAATGTGGACAAAATAGTGAGGAAATTGTGGCAATTTCTTAGCATTTAAACTGCTGGGAAAGATTTTTAAGACGTGTTTAAAAAGGCAGGGAAATAAAGCAACTATTTTAAAGTAGCAATCCTGTAAAGATTTATTTATTCATTATTGCAAGAATGTCTGAAATAGTTTAGAGGAGTCACCCTGAACCAGATGAAATTTCTGATTTCTTTAACCTTCCTAAAAAATGTTGCAACTCCTAAATTTTGAAATTGTGGTCTTGTGACAAAAAGAAAATGTGGTATTGCAAAAGAGCTTCCCTTGCCATATTCCCTGAACATCCCAGCCTAGGAATTCTTACCAAATTTTGAGGGTAAAACCAATTTTTTTTTTTCCTCAGATGACGTGTGACATGCTGCAGGGGTATTCAGGGTAGAAGAGAGTATCTAATATATTAATTTAAAATAAATAAAGGCTTTTATTTTAACTTTTACTGGAGCTCTTGTGATTGCCCTGGTACCAAACTGATCCCCTGAGCTTAAAAATTCCTGAATTTCCAGAATCCTGTGCTGGATGCTCGATCCCTGCCAGGCCCAGGCAGCAGAGTGAAACCAGAATGTAGTAGCACTCAGAGAAGGGGGAGAAGATGAAATATATCACAAGATAATAGGAAAATAAACCATTAAAAGGCCCTGTTTCCCATTATCATGTGGTTTTATGTTAATGAAGTTGTTCCAGGCCTGTTTGAGTTTAACTCAAGCAGGGGAATATGAGTAATATGAAAAATATGTGGGGCTGAAGACCCTAAGTTGAAAAGTCTGTGAGCCATGGGATGTTTTTGTTCAGCAGGCATTTCACAAGAAGGAATAAAGCAGCCAGAAAGTGGCACGGAAAAATCCCTGAGTGCCAGATTTTCCTTTTTTTCTCAGCTTTGGGTCCTCAATTCATGTCCACCAAGGCAGAGCAGCCCTGGTCGGTGTGGAAAATTGCAATGTCCAGCTCAGATTCATCCTCTTGGTTCCCCATATTTTTATAAATGCTTTCATGGATCTTAAAATTCAAAAAAAAAAAAAGATGATATTAGTGGTAAATTGGCAGCTCTGTCCAGGTTGAACTAGAGCTGGGTGTTTTTGAAACAGATAATTGTTTTCTAAAAGAAGGAAAAAAACACTGGAGGTAGGGTTTGGAAAGCAGCTTCCATCAGAAAATGGAAAATTGTGAAAATGGCCAGACTTGAATATTTTTTGTAGTGTTTTATTTCAGAAAAGCTGAAAAATTGAGCTCTGACCTGAACTGACCTGATTTTAATACCAGAAAAGAGTAAGCACAAAAGGACTAAGATCTCGTCCCAGATGCAGCAAAACAGATTCCACTGTGAACTGAATGATCTAATTTTTTTAAAAAAATTATTATTATTATTATTTTCAGTTAATTGAAAACGTTTAACAAAGCCTGTTATTTAACATGAACTGAGCTCTTTTTTTTTTTTTTTTTTT
>WEZZ01005024.1:124924-144836 GCA_013400585.1 Chloropsis cyanopogon
TTTTTTAATGAACTTTAAAAAAATCATGTTCCACGATAACAAGGATCATATCCCTGAATTGGGTTGGAAAAGTTGTGAGCCAAAAAGTTGTTGTATTTTTTTTTGGGGGGGGGGGGGGGNTTTATTTTTTTAATTATTTTTAAAGTAATTCAGCTTTTTATTTTCCTGCTGGATATAAGGAACAGGGAAGCTTCAGATTCTGGATCTAGCCCTTGCTCCAGGGAAGTAAAAGATGCTCATTCTCCTTTTCAAAGGCAGATATTTGTGTTCTCAAAGCCAAATCTCCTAAAAATCAAAACAGAGCTAAAGAACCCATCCCTGATTTAAGGAAAGTAATTTTTAAAGCATTACCTCAAAAAGAGAATAGACCAGGTGGCTCCAACCTGGCCTTGGACACTGCCAGGGATGGGGCAGTCACAGCTTCCCTGGGTAGCAGCTGAGAGGAGCAGAATTTAACTCCAAATCAAAATAAAATGTTGATTTTGAGTGCTGTCCTTTCAGTGCATCTGCAAATACTTCCTGAAAAATCATCAGTGAAAAGCAGCAGCCCTTCAGACACCTGGTTGACAGCATAAGAATTTTCCCTCTCTACAAGAAACCTTGAAGTCCCACTCGCCAGCAGTTCATATTTCAGACTGCGGGACAATCGCTGGCCAGCAGAAGCAAAATGTAAAAATATTTTTATCTTAAATATTTTTCTTAATAATAGCTTCAAAGGCAGAGAAATGGCTGGTTGGACTGCAGCTGACTGCTGCGTGCTGTGGCCTGGCAAGGCCGAGCTGGGGGGGAAGAGAAAACCTTGGATTTCAGTGTGGCACTGGCCAGGCTGGAATGTGGATTGTTCTGCCCTGGTGTGCGACCCAGCAGAAATATTTCTAGAAGGAATAAAACAGGAGGAGGAGATGTTGTAGATCTGGATCCCACCAGGAATGAAGCAGATTTTACATCAAATCCTCCTGGATTTAGCTATCAAGTTGCAGTGAAAATGTTCATAATTAACAGTGGAGAGTGTGGGTGAAAACAGGGTGGAATGGAGTGGGAACCACCAGTTGTTAAACGGGAAAATTCACTTTATTTCATTATTCTAATCAATAAGGTCCCTCCTATGAGTGAGGAGAGCAGGAAGCTCAGTCTGGAATCCCTGAGGAAGTTGGGGATACTCACAGGGTAGGTCTGTAGGCTGAGAGTTCTTTCCCCATCTCTTGTCTGAATGAGATTAAGACTTTCCCCTTCTCTTCCCGCAGCAGTTGTGCTCTCTGTGTGCCAGGGAATGGCACTGGGAGGGAGGAAAAGCTCCTGTCTGAGCCACAGGGATGCTGAGGCTGCCCTGAGTTTGCAGTTCTCCCCAGACCTAGCTGGGTTGGGGAGCACAGCTCATCCAAAGAGCTGCCCCATTTCTGGGAGTGTTCCAGGTTGGGCTTGGAGCAGCCTGGGATGATGGAAGGTGGAACGAGGATCCCCTCCCAACCCAAACCATTCTGTGCCTCCAGACAGGCACAAATTTTAAGCAGAACTCTGCTTTTTAACATTAAAGCTACATTTGCACCCACCCCGAGCTCTCAAATGGAAGGGAGTCGCTCGTGTCGTGCGTGAGGCCACAGGAACCCCTGCCAGGGCTGCAGGACCCCTGGTTTGCACCTCCACTGGTTCTTGTTCCTGCTTTGATGTTTAAATTCCCAAAAGTTGCAAATGGGACGAAATGGCTTGGGGGTGGAAGAGCCTAAATTGGCCCAAGGTGGTACTTGGTGCTGGCCGTGGTTCAGGGACGGGGGCGCACATGGGATCCCTTAGAGCCCCCGGGGAGGGCTGCAGAGGGGCTGCAACATTAAACAGCAATATCACCTTGCCTCCTGTTTTGCTGAAATGAATTAACTGGCAGGAAATCATGGATTTCCGAGCCCGGCTTTCCTTACGACATTCCTCGCTGCAAAAGGAGAATTAAACCGGTGAAAGTGAGTAACAAGAAACAGGTTCTAGAATTATTCTGTGTGGTAAGAGGGAAACAACATCGACCTGGGGAGTAGAAGCTCTTTTAGGAAAGGGGTTTGGAGAAGAGAAAGTGGCTGAGGGAATGGAAAGTGCAGAGAAATTATCAGAAGATGCCGGGTTGCAAAGGAGGCATAAAATCTGTTAGAGGTGAGAATACACCACAAACACCCCAAAAACTGGGGCTGTGTCATGACAGTCCTGAGTTATTGGAAATTGTCCCAGAAAGTTCTCTTTTTAAAAAATAATTTTCCTAAATCTCTGATGGGTTCTTTATCCCTGCTTTGATTTTTAAGAGATTTTTCTTGGAGAAAACGTATCTGGCTTTGAAGAAAGAATTACCATCTCTCACAGCACTCAGCTGTGTGTGTTTGCAGAACTGGGAGGAAGAATCCACTGAGCACTTCTGAAAATTCGCCCTTAAAAACCCTTATTAGGTCATGAATGGGGAAAAAAAAAAAGAAAATAAAAACAGCAGTAAAAAGTTTCAAAGGAGATTTTTGGAATTCTCACCATGGTTTTATCATCTTCCCAACGCTGAATGGTCTCACTGTTGGAACTGCTGTGGTGGGAGTTGGGGACTGATGGGACAGGGCAAGGCTGCAGGAATGTGCTTTCCTTGCCACGGATTGTCCAGTACAGCAGGAACATTCAAACCATTGCAAAGATTCATTCTTTGCCCCGTTCTTCCAGAGCTCGTGTGAGTTGGGGATCCTCGTGCGTTCGTATGGGAACACATTCCTTCAGATTCCCCTTTTCAGCTGTTTCTGATGACTTCTGAATTTAAAACTTGCAGTTTTATCCATGTCTTGTCCTGGATTGCTGCAGCACTATCTTGAGGAACACAAAGACTGTGCCACCAGGAAAAATTCTGTTTTCTAAGGATTGTTGTGTTTGGGTTTGGGGTGTTTCTTCTCTAAACATTGTGCAGGGTTCAAAAGCTTGAAATTAGAAGCCACATTCCAGGAAAACAATGAGTGCTCCTTGCTATGTTTACTGAGAGCTTCTTTCCAAGTGTTCAAAGGCATGAGTGGCCAGAGCTCTGGGATCTGGAACCAGCAGTTCTCAGGGATCAATATTTTGGAGGTAGGATCCATTTCCTGTGAAATGTGGCTGCTCTCAGGATGAGGGGGAACGGCCTCAGGCAGGGCCAGGGGAGGCTCAGGTTGGACAGCAGCAGGAATTTCTCCATGGAAAGGGTGCTCAGGCATGGGAACTGCCCAGGGAGGTTTGGAGTGCCCATCCCTGGAGGTGTCCAAGGAAGGCCTGGGGGTGGCACTCAGTGCCCTGGGCTGGGGACAAGGTGGCCATTGGGCACAGCTTGGACTTGATGACCTCAGAGGTCTTTTCCAACCTCAGTCACTCTGTGATACTTGAAATTTGCAGGGATAGAGAGGAGAGGCCTTGAGGAGCAAGCTTTGACCAAATCAACTGCGCTTCCAAGAATTTCCCAAACCGTCCCTGGTAAAGCGCTGCCGATTTAAGATGGAATTCCTGCAGTCTTGGAAGTTGCAGGAGGGATGTCAGGACCAGCAAGACACGCCCTCACCTTGCAGACCACAGCTGCCTTTACCTTCTTCTCCACCATCCCTCCCTCATTTCTCTCCCCTCTCCTTTTTTGCCTGCCTCAGCAGCTTAGTGAGAGAGCGCGAGGCGAAAATAAAAATTAAAAAAAAAAAAATCCCCACAACACAACAAAAAATTCCTTTCTTCCCCAGCCCCGTGGCTGTGCTCTCCTTGCCTGTGCTCGTGTCCCAGAGCCGTGCTCGGGTCAGCAGCGAGCTCACGCTTTTGTCAGCGTGATTAATAGCGCTGTGGATTGTCGTTAATTCACTGGCTAATGACTGCAACTCTGGCCGCTCCCGGAGTAATCGGGTGATGTATGTGGGGAGCGAGCACCTCATGGCAGAGGTGAAAATCATTTCGACAAGTCAAATATTGTCACAGGGAACAAATGGCTCTCCCTGTTAATAAAAATTAATGAATTTTTTTTACCGCCGGCCTGCTAAATGAAGCCGTGGAGTGAAGGGAGTGGAGTGGAGGGGACAAGCTCGGCGGAATTAGAGCGCTTTATTCGGTGGTTAAAAGTATAAACATCTTTATTACGGCGGTGATGGGATGTGGCAAGGGGTGGTGGGGCTTTTGTTTGTGCTCCGGAGGGGTTTGCTCGGATGCACCGAGGCTTTCTGAAAGTTTGGGGCTGTGTTTGCATCGAGAGGGAGAAGAGACGGGAAACAAAGAGGTTTAGTCTGGTGAAGAAAAGATGAATATTTAGTATTAGGAGGTGGTGGATCCCTGCCTTCATTCTTTCAAGGAGTGCCCTGGCTGCTCTCAGGTACAGAACTTTGGCAAAGCCATCTCTGAGCTTGCCCAGTGCTGGCTGGTTCTGCCTTTCCATCAATTCCCTGCCCAGCCCAGCCTCCAGCTCCACCAGGCTTCAGATAATTGTCCACACCAAGCCTGGTCAGGGGTTGGTCCTGTGGGAGATGTTGGTCTGGTGCCTGGTGGGTTTTGAGACCAGGTGGGAGAATGAGTGGGAGAGGAAGGCTTGGCATGGCAGAGGCAGCACCCCTGAAGAAGTCAGCAGAATTTTGGGGTTCTCCATCCCAAACTGGTACTTTATTACCTGTTAATTAGTGAGGTCTGGCTCACAGGTAATCACAGAAGAGTTTGGTTTGGTTTTGCGAGGATTTTTGGCTCTGACTGTGCTGATGAGAAGCGCTGGGTCCTGTCAGTGAGGTGATTTTTGAGGTGCAACCCCTGGAGCAGGTGACTCGCTCACAGGATTGGGGTGCAGCCCACCAGCACCTCAGAATTCCAGGGAGATTGATGGGAACCCTGCTGGAGTCCTTTGGGGCTGGGTTTGGGACCACTGCAGACAGATACACTCCTCTCAGGGAGCTTGGATCAACTCCTGGCTTGCCTCAGCTGTAATTTTTATACTCTTGCCAGGCTGACTGATGAAAATTCTGGTATTGAGTAGAAAACAAGAGTTAAACAACCCTGCTCTGAGGCTTGTTTGTTTTATCAAACCTGTGAGGGAAATCTTCAAGCAATTCCACCAGTTAAAGTCAGGTATATGAAGAAAAATAACACTTGACCTGCAAGGCACCTTTAAGGTTCTCTGAGTTTCCATGGATTTGGCTGTGGAGGGAGCAGAAAAACAGAGGGATTAGGGAAGGAAAACACAGGGAAGCTTTGGACAAACAAACAAACAAAAGCCCTCAGTGCACTCCTGGAGGGAATGTTGAAGTGCCCAGGTTCCTGTAGCAGCCAGGGCACAGAGAGATCCTGCAGCTTTATTTTTTTGGGAATGTTGGAGTTCTGCAGAGCTGCTCTGACAGAGGCTCTCTTGGTGAACACGAGGAAAAATATTTGTGCTACTTAAAAATGCTTCACTTTTCACAACTGGGTATAGGTGCTGTCTTGGGAGATAAAGACTTTCATATTTTTGGGCTGTGTTTTCTTCAATTAACTGATTTTCCTGTCTGCATTTAATTTTAATGTAAATATATTTGCTGATGATCCATAAAGCAGGATGTCATCTTGGTGATTTTAATCCACTTTTTGTGGGTGTAATTTTACGGCTAGCAAAGTTTAGAAATGTGTTTAAATCTCTGAACAACAGTGAAAACTTCCTGCATAAAGGATTATTAATTGTCAGCTAATTGAGAGGGTGATGATCTCTGACTAAACACTAAGGCAAGGTGTTGATTTGTATTAATTGTTGAAGACCCCATTAGGGTGTTAACTCCTCTTTCCTCTAACAGTATTTTGGATATTGATGCATTTTTTTCTGTTGAGATGAAATGTTCTTTCCTGATGCTCTGTGTGGTAGGGATGGCAAATGAGGACTGGATCCCAAACAGGACCAGTTTAGAGATGTATAAAAAAATACTGGATTTCCTCATTTATAATTATTCACTTTATTGGAGGTTGTGAGCATTTTATAAATGCAGGTCAACAAACAGCTCCTGCTGCAGCTTCTGCTTTCGAGGGATATTTTATGAGTGTACTTGAACACTTGGCATATATTTCATTGGAAAATCCACCCTATTTGTCAATGAGACAGACTAAATTAACACTTGATTAGGCAATCCCAAATCTGGGTTAAGCGTTACTGTGCTTAAAACCAAATTTTTTGTGGGAGATAAGAAATGAAGAGCCTTTTTTTATTTTTGAAAAAGACTTTGAAAACTCCAGATTTCAACTTCTTGGACTTTCACATAAGTCACTATAGTGTTCAGATTTTATAATAAATGAACACCTGGCTGAAAATACTTTTATAGAGATGAGCAAATTTGCCTTGTATAATAAACAACACGAGCCAGAGCTGCTCCTCCTGCCTTGCCCTTAATCCCTCCTTTGCCAGAGCAGCTTGAGCAGCCTTGGTGCATCTCTTTAACGTGGCCATGTGACTGCTCCAAATCCAGGAGCTGAAGAGTTAAGGCACAAATAAAATCTCAAGTTCAGACTGTCAGCTTAGATAGTGCTTAGCAATGGTCGAGGAAAAAAAGCCAGTTGTGATTTAGAAGAAAAACAGTGAGATTTGACCAATTCCATGGAATACCTTTCTTAGCCCCGGGGCGAGTGGAAGTGGTATATTAACCAAGGAATAGAGCAGAGGAGGAAAAAGGCCAAATCACATTTCTTTGAAACAAAGAGGCTTTTTACCAGGAACAAGCCTTGATAAAAATTACAGTGGCATCGCAAGTCATTTCAGCCGCTCTGCCTCGGGCCATATTAGAGCAGTGAGGAAATAGGGGATGCAGCAGCCCTGAAATACAAATACAGTAGTCCCGGGAGTGTTTTTAGTATAAATAATCCTTTTTGGAATAATGTAGTGGCTTTAAATAGGGCCAGGTGGTGGGTGCGACACCCAGGATTGCTTTGGAAGGAGGAGAGGGAAACAGGGTGGAGAAGCTCTGCCTGGATTTGGGGAGTGCCCTGGGAGAGCCCCAAATCCTCGTGGTTCCACAGCTTCCCAGGTTCTGACTGAACCAGAATCTGGTGGAGATTAAAATGAATGTGAATGGATCTGCCAGGCTAAGCCAGGAGGATATTGTGGTGTGGCTACGAAACGAGTAGGTCTAAAACAACTGTGGAGTCCTCTGGAATTGGGCAAAGTTCCTTTGGAGAGGATGGGATTCTCCCAGGAATCCCACCTGTAACAGTGTTTGTTCACAGTGCTGGGGAGGGATTTTATGGAGTGTCTCTTCCCACTGCCATTTGTTGAGCCTCCCATCTCTCCTGTCCTACATTTTGCAGACAAACTCTGGGAGCTTTTTCTCTGTCAGAAATGACTTGTGCATAGACTGCAGTGGGGAAAAGCAGGAGGATTAAACACAGGCTCAGCTCTTTGTCAGGTTCTTGCTCCTAGAGAGAAAAGAGCACTTGAGCACCAGGAGAAAAGTGCCCCAAACAGCATCTCTGTGGAGGTGCTCCCAGTGCAAACATTTATTGAAACTGGGACAAGGACAGGAGAAATGGAGAGATCTCTGCAGAGAACAGCATTAACACCCCCAGTTGTTCCTTACTGCCATCACTTGGCTGGTTAAAATTCCATTTTTCATAGTAATTAAACATTTCTACAATTATCAGGACACTGGTAGCCAGAGGAAAGGTGTTTGGCCAAGGAAAGGAGTTCAATTCTGGTCCCAAAATATCAGGAACCTGACTCCTCAGCCCAGTGGTGGGAAATACTTGGTAGACCTCTGAATTTTCCTTATTTGCATGGTCAAAATGTGACAGGTGAAATGTGAATTGGCTGGATGGACACAACTGGATGGGTGCAGTCAGAGATGTGTCCCAAATATATTTTGGCTTGGTGGGCTCTAGGCAGGATGGGATGTGTGGGAGCATAAAGTGAAACCCAAAACGAGTCAGGGGCTGGCTGTAAAACCCCAGAGCATTCATTGGCTTTGGGAGTGAACCCATGAGGAGTGGGAAAGACATTTCCAGCTGACTTTTGAGCACAATCCTTTGCTCTCAGCCTGGATTTAGCCCAAGGAGCTTTGTCCCGGTGGGTCACACCAGCCCAGCCCAAAGATCAAAGCTGCAGCGAGTGTTTGAGAGCCCTTTGTGTGCCCTGTGTGGGGTAGAGCTCGGGCAGCCCCTTCTGTGCCAGGAGGGGTTTTCACCCAGATCTTCACTTCCAGGTCTGGGAGAAACATTCCTGGGCACAACTGAACTTTGAAGCTGCTGCAAAAATGTGTCTTTGAGTGAAAAACTCATTTGTTTGTCCAAAGCTCGGGGAGGACTCGGCTCAGTGACCCAGTGGGGTCTGTGCTAAAAGGTCTTGAGCTGGAATGGTTGGATTTTCACTGATATTGTGAGTTGGAGCATTTGGGAAACTCTTTGGCAACATCCCTGTGCGTTCTGCTTGTGCTGTTTGTAATTAAAGAGTGTCTGAAATAATGATAACGACTTCCAAAGACTGAATTAAAAAAAATAGGGCTGATCCATTAGAAAAGATGGAAAAAGTTTTACAGATTTTTTGGCTTTAAAATGGAGGGGTGATAGTAGAAAAGAGCTTGAAATACAAACACAGAAATCTGGTAAATGTGGACAGACCTGAATTTTAAAAATATCTGTGTGGTGTTCTGAGTGTTGAGGAAAATACGGTTTGCAGAGCACAGCCTTACTTGGGAGGGCAAAAATAGGATACAAGACATTTTCCCCCTGTTTTTGCAGAGCTCTGCTGTTTCTTCCCCGACATAAAACCAGCGAGCTTCCCCGGAATTTTTTCTTTTGGCCGGGGCAAGGCAAATCCCACTTATCTGGTGGCATTAAAATGTGTGCCTGTGTGTGCCTGTGAAAATAGAGCCCTGCTTTTGACACCCACCTCACGGCTCCGTCCTGTGCCCTGCATTGATTCACTGCTCCCCTTTCAGTCCCCACTCCGTGGGCACCGTCCCCTTCCCCTCTCTGCCTTCCCTCCTCTCCTCCCGCGACGTTTGCGCGCCTCCCGTCAGGAACTGGAAATTGTTATCGATTAATATTAATATTTGGCGTGTTTGTGAAAATGCCTCTCCTTGCTGCTATTAATCTGCCCTGTTAATAATGCCAGGACTCCTGTTCGGGACCCTGGGGAAGCCACAGTGAGCGGAATGACAATGAGACGGTGACAACAGCCCCAAAGGCCGCGCTTGGCAGGGCCGTGAATTCCAATGGCGAGGGCTCCTTTTGGAGCCTCACAAACGCTTTATTCTCGCTCCACGGTCTGACATCCAGCACCGAGAGAAACACCCAGCACGGGCTGTTGGTTTTTGGAGAGCCGGCCCAAGTGCATTTCTTTATTTATTCTAACGAGGTAGCGTTTCTCCCAGCAGAGAATTTTTCTCTCGCGGTCCTTTCCAAAGTTCCACTTTGCTGCGTTTTCAGCGGGGTTGGAGGGTTTCTATAGATTTTTTAAAGGGGAGGGATTTTGGAGCAAAAATAAGCAAACCACTGCAAAGCAATGACAAATTTTCTGCACCGAGTGGAGTTTTTCTCCAGGCTTTCCTCTCTTCCTTCCCTGAATTTTTTTGCTGTTGTGTTATTTCTCCCCAAATGTTTGTTACCACTCTGGTAATACACTGTACGTATCTTGTGACACTTTTATCTCATAAATAGTTCAGAGACAGAAATCCCAAAGGCTGATATTTTTTCTAGTGCCTTTAATAGTAAGATAGCAGAGCATTTTTGGTTTGGGGTTTTTTTCTGCTTAAAAGAACAAACTTTATCTACTGCATCCAAATATGGATCAAATGAATATTTGTACATAGCACAAATTGTAAAAATGTCAGCTTGAATTCAAATATAAAACAAAATTGTGGATTCAGGGAGATCAGGTGAAGCGAAGTTACGGACAACAAACAGCAAAAACAACAACAACATTCTCTGCACAGTTTGATTCTAAAAGGATCTTATGTGGAAATATTTTTGATGCCTGGTTGAACCAGACTTTTACTGGAAATATAATACTGGCATTTAGAGCAGAGTAATTTGGACACTTTCCCTGCTGGTTTTACTAGAGGAAAATGGGTATTAAGGAACACACTGAAATACTGTTTCAAGCTTTATTCTTCATTTCTGCCAGCAGAAATCCCTTAATACAAGAAAACACTTAATTTTTTTTTTGCCTAAAACCAAAGGTACTTGAAATCCTTAATACCTGTTCTACTCACAGCCAAGTTCTGCAGCAACTGCTTTTGGAATGTTTATTGAAAAATGCACCCGATTAACTCTGCTCAGTCCTCATCTGCTCTTGCTGCTCCTTTCGGATCTGCTTTCTGTTTCTTTTTAATAAAAGGACGTGAAGCTGCTTTGAGAGGTGCAGTTCCAGCTAAGACAAAGCAGGGCATAAACATGAAACTTGAAAAATGAATATACAAAGTCAGCATGGGAAAGGGGCTGCGTTTCCAAGGGTTTCGTTTTTATGGGAGTCCTTCCTTTTCCTTCTCCTGCCTCCTCCTCCTGCCTCATCCCTCACTGTCTCTGCAGTTCTGAGTATTCTTCAGCAGTAAATTGGGTTTTTAATGCGTTCTGCAGCAGTTCTGCATCAGTCAGACCCAGGGAAGTTCCATGCATTTTGTCCTTAAACTCCAGCTCAAAGATTTGGGCAGCAGAGCCAGACACAGCCGCACCTGGGGCAGGTTCCTGTGCTGGGAACGCTCAGAGCTCGTTCCTGTCTGGAATCTTACACAGGGATGTGCTAAAACTTGTGGCTCCTTCAGATTTCATTTCAATGGCAGCTACAAATAAAAATTTCCATGTGTGGCCTGGCAAATGTGAGTGTTTGGGGCTGTCACTGGGGTACAGGGAGCTTGGCCAGCAGAGTTTGGGGCAGCTGGGTCCCTCAGGGATGGGCTCCTGAGCACTCACCTCCAGAATCCTGTTTAACCCATTGTGGGAGGTTCTATCTTTCCATTTCCCACATCAAAATCATCAACTTATGTTTCTATACCCCATCAGCATTTTCCTGCTTCTTGAGCATTCCCAAATTTCTGTGCTTTGTAGTGTGGAAGAGAAATAGAATTAATGTTTTAAGGGAAACAAGCTGAGAGTGGAGTTTGGGTATCTGCTGGAGCTGGGCTGGTGGGTTTGTTGTGGGATCTGCTCAGATCTGACTGAGCATCCAACAATTTGAGGTTGGCAGGGTCTGAATTTTCCATGCACACATATTTAGTGGAATTTAACTTGTCAGCTGGACAAAGCTGTGACCTGTGACTCGTCCTGTCACAACTGTGCCACCATTCCAGCTTGAACAGGGAATAGGGAAGAGCAGATCTCACCCACAGCCATTTTGATTGTCCCTAATTCCTTTTACCTGTAGCATTTTGGGTGTTCTCAGGTGTCAGGGAGCTGTGACAAGCTCTGGATATGATCTAAGGAAGAAAAAAGATTATTCCACTGAGGTGCTTGGTGTGTCAGTGTCATGTGCTGTTAAAGGCCCAAGATTCAGGAGGATCCAAAGGGATGAATACTAGAATTCCAAGCTGGGTATCTCTAGATATGTTCAGAAAAGTTGGCAAAAGCACAGCAAGTTGTAGCAGAAGTGAAGTGAAAAATGAAGTAAAGGTTTGTGTGAGCAGCACCATTTCTCAAGGGTAAAACCAGCCCCAGTGACATTCCCTTGGCACCCTGGCACGGGGGCAAAACCACTTCCCACTCGTGGCCACTTCCCTGCCTGGATATTTATTGCCCAAGCCTTTTTTCAACTGTAAAATTTGTGAAAATGAAGGGGTTTTGTGAGTGAACAAGAGAGAAAAAAAGACATTTCCCAATGGTCATTTCAAGCAGAATTTCCTCTCGCTCTGGCAGCAGTCAGAGGTGATGGGAAAAGCTGTCAGAGCACCTGGTCCAGGGGGTTCCTCATGGCCAGGCTCTGCTTTGGGTGCTGGATGTGCTGATTTCAGATCAGTATCCACCAGCAAATGCTGTAGACCCCAGTACAGCCTGGATGGAGGAGGAGGAGGAAGGTTCTTGCAATGAATGGGATGAAGAAATTGAGTGGTGGGCTTGAGAATCTTGAACAACTGATTGTTTATTGTCCTTTCCTTACAGCATTCTCATTAATATTGTCCATGGATGGGGGGAAAAGCCATTTTTGTAAGACCTTGAAGCATTTAATGCTTCAGCCCCATCCTTAATGGAAGAGGAATAATTCCTCTTGTGACATTTTGTCACTAATTTGCATCTTTTCTGGCAGAAATATTTCACACCAATTTCCGGAGGGGGTGTTGCACAATCCAACCCCCAAAGGCACATTTTACTCATCACACAAGGCTAAGGAAAAGTGTGGCTGGTGTTTGTAGCACCCAGAAGTGAGATCCCCCTGGGAATCCAGGCATTTCCCTGTCTGCACGTTCAGCTTTGCACCCAGCAGGGAGAAAAGGCTGGGAAGGAAGGTGTGGATCTGTGAGGAGGGTGAAATTTTAGGGAGCATTCTCATTTCTTCTCATTTCATGTGGGATTTAGAGGACTTGGAGACTCACAGCGCTCCAGGACTGGATCCAGAGCTGGCTGACACCAACAGTTCCCACCACCTCGAGGGAAAGCTGGATTTTTGGGGCTGGTCCTGCCAGGCAGATGCAGCAGAGCAGGGCCTGGATTTGGGATTTCCTATTGTATTTCAGCTGTGGCCATCAGGTGGCAATCTGACCACTGGGATCATTCTGTGCCGGAGGCACTTTGGGGTGGGTGCTCCTTGGGCTTTCCAAGCTCCTTTGTGATTTAGGGTGGTGCCTGCCAAGCTCTGGGCCGTGCCTGCTGTCAGCAGGGCGCAGAGGGATGGGCAGCGAGGCTCCTGCAGAATTCCCAATGGGTTAAGGCAGGATGGAGGGCAGGTATTCCTCAGAACTCACCTGAATTAAGGTGAGATGAGCAGCACCACACCCCGAGCTGATGAGCCCTGTCAGCAGCAGTTAAACACATCCTTGATGGGAATATTTCCTTGCAGGTTGAGCACGGCTGTGTTTTGATGATCTCATCCAGCTCCTCTGGCCTACAAAGGGGTCAGAAAAATGACTTTCTTTTTGGCCTGAGTCCATAGAAATGGAGACAGAATCCTGTCACCCCAGAGTTAGAAATGCAGGTGATTTTGTTTACTGGAGGTGTGAAATAAAGAATCATGGAATCAGATAATGCCTTGAGTTGGAGTGACCTTAAAAATTATCCAATTCCAACCCCCCTGCCATGAGCAGCTCCCACTGGACCAGGCTGCTCAGTGCCCCTCAAGATATTGCTCAAAGTGCTCAAATTTTACCTGCCTTGTTCCTCACCAGCCATTACACCAGGAATGGTTTGGTTTGGTTTGGTTTGGTTTGGTTTGGTTTGGTTTGGTTTGGTTTGGTTTGGTTTGGTTTGGTTTCCTCTCCTCCCTGGGGAACGTTTGTAAAGGGAAATCACACAGTGCAGGAACCTCAGGGCATCCAAGGACCTGTAAAGGTGGTGGTGATGTTCCTCTTTGGGCTGGAAAGGATGTTTGAGTTCACCCCATTGCTCTTCCTGCAGAGCCAGAAAATGGAAACAAATCCCAGGGAAGTCCTGGCCTAATGAATATTTTCCTGATAATAATAATAATAACAATAATAATAATGGTAAGTTATTATTATTATTATATTCTAATAACCACTAACAAGCAGTTCTAGACAGCACTGAGGTTTTAATGCTCACATGTGATTTTAAACTCACAGCTAGGAATGAGCTGCAAAGTTTGGATAATGATGTAAAAACCCTTCCAACATCCAGTTAATCCCTGAGGAAAAAGCACCTGTTGGTCTGTGCCTGTGTGGTTCCATTCTTAGCTCCAAAGTCAAAGCTCTCTGGGAATATTTGTATTTTCTACTCTTCTGCTTGGGTATTTCCTTTGGGCCTGAGGCTCCAGGTTCTGAGGCAGAGTGTGAGTTCAGTGGGTGCCTGTCATTCTCCTCCTTACTTAGAAAATAAAAATACCTGGGTTTCACACAGATGTTGAACTATCCAGGTCAGTGAAACTCAAGACTGTGCTGGTGATCAGGCACTGCCTGCCCAATAGAAATTAATTCTTGGGATGTTCTTTAAATGTTCCCAGAGAAGAAGTCAAAGAAGCTCTTTGCAATCTGTGAGTGTGAAAAATGCTCAGTCATTTCAGATAATTGGGTATTTCCACAGCAGAATTAGATAACTAACAACAATAATCATTAAAACAGCAATAATGACAATAATGATAATAAAAATAACAATAAACATGTTAAAACCCAAACACAACAAACCCACCCCAAAACCTGAGGCATTATTTGGCCCACCACCATTTCCTTTAACATCAGCCTTGCTTTGGCTGTCATTACAGCTGCTAAATAGATTATTCATGAGGTCTCTCAGCACCACTAAACCATCCCTGTCATTGTTGCCAGCCCCTCATTGGTGTCACACAGATTTTCAGCCCATATCTGATTATCTGTGGAAACAACCTTTCAATGAGCCTTTTTATCCAGTCATTTCGCTTTCGGGGAGCTTTGAGGGACTAATTTTAGTTTCATGACAATAACAATAAGGTCAAGTTGTATTTCTGTGCTGCTTTTCACCCTGGCAGACATTCCAGAGGGGCAGATGTGGGACAGCAGGGTTGTCACTGCTGTCACCACGCAGTGGCCACGTCTGGCTCTCCACGGCCCCAGCTGAGCTGGGATGGAGCTCAGGAGAGTTGGGGATTGTTCCTGGAAAATGAGATGTCCCTGTGTTTGGTTTGTTTTTTTTTTTTAATGGATTTTTTTAACTTAACCAATTGTGGAATATTTGGGGTAAAGCTGGGAGGACCCCTGCAGGGGAGAAGTGGTTCAGTGGGGACAATCCAGAAAATTCTGTGGAATAATCAAAATTGACCCCCAGCTATCAGATTTGCCCCAAATTCCTGGAATAAACACAACCTGTGGAGAAGATCAGCTCCCTCATCTGTGGGGAAAGGAGAAAAGAAGGCTCAGGGGGGGACCTTTGTTCTCCACAGTTCTCTGACAGAAGGGTGCAGCCAGGTGGGGTCGGGCTCTGCTCCCAGGGAACAGGGACAGGAGGAGAGGGAACGGCCTCAGGCTGTGCCAGGGGAGGCTCAGGTTGGACAGCAGCAGGAATTTCCCCATGGAAAGGGGGATCAGGCCTTGGCAGGGGCTGCCCAGGGAGGTGCTGGTGTCACCGTTGATGGAAGTGTCCAAGGAATGGTGGCACTCGGTGCCCTGGGCTGAGGACATGGTGGGATCGGTCACAGCTTGGACTTGATGATCCTGGAGGTCTTTTCCAACCTGAGTGATTCTGGGATTCTGTGAAATCCACCTGGCAGTGCACAAAAAAAGGGCCAGGTTTGGGCACAGCTCGGGTTTTCCCTGGCAGCCCTGGCTGTTAATCAGTGCTGGGTACAATTTGTTGAACTCAGCACTGGGATGTGCTGAGGAACCCAACGTTCCCACATCCCCCTGGCTGGGATTCAGCTCCCTCAGATCCCACCTGGAATCTCTGGTATCAGACCTATCGTGACCTGAAATTGTTGTTTCATTGTCATTTCATGCCTGCTGCCAATCCCTGGTCATTAAACAACTGAAAAGACACATTTACCTATCTTTTGGTGATTCCTCGTGAAATATGAGGTCAGTCAGATGAAGGATCAGCTTCACTGTTAATTAAAATTGAATCAGAACTGCCCTGCTTGTCCCATAGAAGAAATTAAATTAACGATGTTCAGTAGTAAGGTATCTTTATACTTGTATCCTCTGGAAATTTTCACAGGTTGTGCTCCAATAAACCAGTTTTGCTCTTCAACTCAGTTGGAATTCCTGTTCCTTAAGTGCAAAAGAGGCTAATCATAGAGCAGAAAATAATTTGACTTGCTAATACTGGGTGAGAAAACATTTACTGCAACCACAAATATTTTCAGGGTGATGGAGTATCTCATGTTCATGAAAGCTTGGTTCTGGTGACATGTTTGAGCAGGGAGGGCTGCACTTTCTAGCAGAGGAAACCCATGTCAACTGCAGCAGGCAGCTCCTTGTTCTCCTCCAAAAGCTGGGGCAAAAAAAATGTTGGCAGAGGAATCAAAATCTTCCTCTTTAGTCGAGACTGCCACCAGGTTTCTTAGGCATGAACTCCAGAAAATCTTTATTAGGCATTAAAAAAAAAAAGAGAAATAGAGGGGGAGATGTGTCTTGCAGACAGAAGGTGCATTCTGAGGTGAGCAAAGAGATGGATTATAAATCCCTCAGGTCGAGCTGTGCTTTTCCAGCTACTCTTCCCTGATGGTTCCTAGCTGGGAGCCAGTGAAAAGTGTCATTTTGGTGGGTTTGGCGGGGTGCTGCTCCCCGCTGGTGCCATCAGTGGTCAGGCAGTAACCGTGCCCCGCGGGAGCGCCCGCAGAGCGGCGGTTGTTGGGTTTGTTATCGTGGCGGGAGCTGCTGAGCACGCCCCTGCTGCCTCACGGCTCGTGGAGACAGGGCCAATCTGCTCCCAAAATACTCCAGCTGCTTCTGCTGGGTGACAAATTGTGTTTTGCTTTTCCCCTTTCACGTTTTGCACCCCCACCACTGCCCTTTTTCGCTTTTTGGATGAGAAAGCTCCGTTTTCATTGCATGGATGGCCTTGCTTAGAAATTGATTCCCCTTGGAAAAATCCCCAAACTTTACTGCCCTCTGTGTGTCCAGGGTTTTCATTTGAGGACAAGGGGGAAGTGGCTTTAAATTGACAGAGAATAGGGCTGGATTAGAGATTAGCAAGGAGTTCTTCCCTGTGAGAGTGGGGAGGCCCTGGCACAGGGTGCCCAGAGAAGCTGTGATCCCTGGAAGTGTCCAAGGCCAGGTTGGATAGGGCTTGGAACACCCTTGGATAGTGGAAGGTATCCCTGCCCATGGCAGGGGGTGGAACTGGATGGTTTTAAGGTCCCTTCCAACCCAAACCACTCCAGGATTCAGTGATTACAAAGCAGTGATGCTCTGTTACACCTGCAGGGGTGCAGGGCTGGGAGCTCACAGCCACAGCTGCTGGTGTGGGACACACTGAGCAGGAACCCTGAACACCAGGCAAACACTTCTTCCCAAACTTGGATTTTACCCTAATTTATTTCTGGTTTTTAAATTTCTTTTTTCCCCATTTTACAAAATGCTCTGAGCCAGTTAAAGCAAGAAGTGGCTAAAGAGAACCTCAACCACCTCTTGTGTGTTTTCTTCCCTCTTTCCAAAACTGAAGTGCAGACAGCAGAGGACCCCTGATCCCATAGAGCACACCAGGCTGCAATGAGCCTCACCCCATGATGATCAGTGTCCTTACCTCAGCTCCACCTGAGCCCCTCCAGGGAGGTTTTTACCCTTCAGAAGCGTGCGAGCTCGGCTTAGCCAAACTTTGTCCCAGGGAGAGATTAACCAATGTTCACGCGAGTGTCTCAGTGTGTTTTGTTCTGCTGTTTCCCCTTTTAGGTGACAGCGAGATTGTAAATAATATGTACGAGACCGACCCCGATCTCCTTGCTGGAGAAAGCGCAGAGGAGGAAACTGAGGACAGTATAATGTCCCCCATCCCTGTGGGACCTCCGTCACCCTTCCCCACCAGTGAGGACTTCACTCCCAAGGAGGGCTCACCCTATGAAGCTCCCGTCTACATTCCTGATGACATTCCAATCCCACCAGATTTTGAACTCAGAGAATCTTCGATCCCAGGGGCAGGGCTAGGGATTTGGGCCAAAAAGAAGATTGAAGTTGGGGAAAGATTTGGACCCTATATGGCAGTACAGAGGAGCACATTAAAGGAAACAAACTTTGGATGGGAGGTAAGCGTGTGGAATGTGGGCACCACATTCCTTTGTCTTCTCTGCCAAGTGTTCATGGAGCTGGACTGAGGCGTGGTGGCCTGGGGACAGAGGTGGTGACTTTGCTGATGCCGTGTTTCCCTGAGTAACTTTCCACCCCCATTACCTGAAGGATTTAAAAATCAGCAGAAATCCCTTTTAAGTTCACTTCTCGGGCCGCAGAAACTGCTCGAGCACCGTTTTGGAAGTCTGGTTTTGAATGATGTCGGGTCACTTCATCAAGTGCTTGTCATTTCCAAATTGTGTTCGGGAGTTGTCGCGTGGAGGGAATGGGATTAATCGCATCTTGTTTGGTGGTTGGGGGTGTTACCTTTGACTCCCAGCCCGTGTCAGCAGTGCAGGCATTATTAACTGGGCAGGGAAAAATAGCATGTACCCATTAACAGCCCCGATGTTCTCGAGTTCTTGTGCTGCAGCAAAGATGGAGAAATGTGAAAGTCATTTTTCCCCAAGAGCTGAACAAAACCCAGCCCTCAGCAGGAAAAAGCTCTGTCCCACAGCTCCCATCTTATCTTTCTCCCTGCTTTCCTGGGTTTGTCCCAGAAATCATCTTAGCCTCTTCTGCTCTTATATTCTTGATTTCAGAATATCTAGACCCACAATTATGCTGAAATATTCATTAACAGTGAAGTGTATCCTGGGATTTCTGCTCGGTGCTCACAGTCCTATCCCAGTGTCTGTTATCCAGTATATAATTCCTTCTTTCTACCCCAGTGCCCATCCCAACATTCCTGCTTCCATGGGAGCTGCTGGCTCTTGTCCTGAGGAAGAGGCTGTGTCTGGGGCAGTGGGGACAGAGAGGTTTCCTGGCAGGATTTTGCTGTAGGATAGGTGAAGCCTATCCTAAAAAAGTGGGAGCTGAATTTTCCCTCATTTTTCCCTGGGTGAAGCAGTGACTTGCTCCGTTTTCTCCATCAGCCACTACTGGGGTGAACTGGTTCACAACATCCTGGAGGATTTAGAGGGTGGGAAGCAGCTGGGGGCTGGAACTGTAAGGTGAAGGCACCAGTGCAGAGACAGAACCCTGTTTTCTTAGAAACAGAGGTCAGAAAGGCCAGGCTGAAGCATAAAGTTTTAATTTTCTCTGATTATATGTGCACTCTCGATTGTGAAGTCAAAAATCAGTGAGCAGTGAGACCCAGTGGAGCCCAGAGAAGCAGGTCCAAATGTTTTTGTTTTGTTCATATTTTCAATGTGTCTGAAGTGCAGGAAACAGCAAAAAACCTCCTGTTTTAAGAAACTCAATTGTGTTTTGTTGCTCGGCAGTAGGAAGTGTCTGAAGAGCTAAAATCAGAGTTTGGTTGCATGACTGAGTGGAGAGTTTCCTTTTCCCTCTATCCTAGTGCAGGGAAAAGAGGGTAATTCAGCTGAGTTTTAATCCCCTTCTCCCCTCCAATGACATTCCTCAGAAATTCCTCTTGGTGTTGGCTTCTACTGTGAATATTACTGCAGAATATTTGATTGGTAGAACTGTATGAGCATCAAAAATTGTGGGGAAAAATCCCTTTTATTTTACTGGCAATACATGGTCTGGTTCAGGGGGGCTGTAGGTGTGAGGAGCTCGAGATTCCTGAGGAAGGTATTGATCACTTCCAGGTGTCTCTGAAAATAAGGATAATTTTCCTCTAGGAATGTGCCATATTAATTATTTGTAGGCTGCAATGTGAAAGATGAATCCTCTTTTTCTGACCCAATTATTGATAAGTGGCATTTGTTGTTGCAATCTCTATTTTGTTTGCTATTTTGTTTAAAAGCTGATTTTTAGGAGCAAAGTGCAATCCTCATTGGCTGGCAGAAGCTGAATGGTGCAAACCTTTTTTTCTCTGACCTTGGCAAAACATTATCCTTGTGTTTCATAATTCTGATAGAAGTTGGTATTTACACTCATGATTTTCAGAAAGGCTCCTCACATCTCTGCATGCTCTGATAGGAGCTGCATTTATCAATTCCCATTGGCTTTGTGATAATGTTTGTTTTTGTAGTGGAATTGAACAAACTTTCCCTCTTGTTCCAGCAGTGTTCCTGTGTCCCCTGCTGTGGCAGGGACATTTCACGCCTCCAAGGAAGGGGGAATTTAAAATAGATCTATTTTAATACATATATATATGTATTTATATATATATT
>WEZZ01005024.1:144977-166461 GCA_013400585.1 Chloropsis cyanopogon
TTCAAATTTATCTATTTTAATACATATATATAATAATTTAAAAATATATAGCTTTGGGAATGGCTGCTCTGTCACTCATTCCCTCCATGACTCAAACCCACCCCAACACTCTCTGCTCGTCCTTGCAGACACCTCTTGAATTTTCCCATTTCCCAGAGTGTTTGAGGACATTTCAGACTTTTCTGTCTCCAGAAAGTGCCTTCAGAATTTCATTTGGGAGCAGCATCCATGAATCCCTTCATGTGCTGGACAGGAATTCCTGGAGCAAGCTCTGCCTGCTGGGTGTTGTCTGAGCCCTTCCCTTGGGGTGGAAGATTGGGAAAGCTCTGAGATGTTCCAGGCAGCTCTACCTGATGGCAAATTGGGAAATGGGAACTTGGGATGTGTTTGCATCCTCTGCTCCTAAAATTGAGCAGGAAATGGGCAATGACTGAAAAAAAAAGGGAAAGGGGAGGAGCTTTTTGTCACCCAGTAACTTGTTGGGTTTTTCTTCCATGTGCTGTTTCTTCCAGTGGTGATAAATTCAACAAATCTGAGATTTGTGGGATCACAAGGAATGTTCCTTCTGCAGTTTAACGTTGTTTTTTTGGTCAGCATTTCTCTGGAATTTGTAGTTTTGTCATGCAGTGACTTGTGGGTTGAATGCTGGTTAAAGAGTTCCACACAACTCCTTGTTATGGCCAATTAGAATATATTCCATTTGAGCTGCCTCTCATATTAGAAATTTACTTCAGGAATGATACCTGTTCTTCACACCCAACCTCTTCTCTATTCATATTTCTCAATTCATTTCCTGTAATTTATAATCTTGATAATCCCATTTTTGTGCACACCTCACTCCCCAAACTCTGAAAACCCGGTCTTTGTGTTGGCTTGTTTGTTTTTAGGAGTCATCAGCTCCTTAATTTGAACAGTACTCCTGTCTTTGGCACAGGAAGTTCTTGCCCTTCATCACAGGAAATTTATTGTCAGGCTTTGACTAAACTGGGAGTTCACTGGAAGTGGAATTGGCTGCAAAGTGGCCATTCCTCAGCACCATCTCAGTTTTGCTAGAAAAGGCTGATTTTGTTGTCATACAGGATGTGCTTCATAATTAATGTCTGTTGCTCTGGATTTCTGCATTAAAAAAAAAAAAAAAAAAGAAAAAAAAAAAGACATTTTAGGGCTTGGAAAATGTGCTATTGAGGGCTTTGAGGTGAGAATGGATCTTTGTGTTCTGCCTAAGGATTCCCACTGCAGAAAGAGCTTTCTCTTTTCAAACTCCAGTAAGGGCAGATCTGTGAAAATGAAAGTGAAACAGAGCAGTGAATTGTACCTCGAAGTCCTCAGGAAATTCAGTTTGTGTTTGTTTCCATCTGAGCTCCTCACTCCAGACCTGGTGTTACTTGCTGAAACTTCCAGCTTCACTCATTAATAGCCCAAAACATCCATGGGAATGCAGAATGCTGTGTTTTATCTGCCATAACTTCAAAAAAGATGCATAATTCTCTTTATTCTAGGTGGTTTTCCTTTCAGGCAGAGAGGAGGGCTGGGTGCTGATGGGTCCAACACGTGTCCTGCCTTATCTGCAGCACAGCCTCATATCTGGCCTCCTGCTTTGCTTTGTGGGATATATTTAAAAAACATTCGGTGAATTAAACCACACCTATCATTCAAGGGCTTTTTTGGACATGGGATGATTCACTCTCATCTCATAAAAATAAATAAAATGTGTCAATCCTGGCCCCCAGCCCCTCCCAGGGATGATTCAGTGGCTCCTGTGCACGACCTGTTGGGTGCTTTCCCTCTTTCCCTGACACTGCTGTGGTGATTGTGTCATTTTACCTATTTTTTTTTTTTTTATTTTTGTGTGTGCCTTGAAAGACTGGGGGCCCCCTAAAAGCCCTGGGATTATTGAGTGTGACCTGATTGCATTTCTGCTGCTCCCATTGCCCCCTGCCCGCTGACACCGAGCACAGCACCGCCAGCACCCCGAATAAATCACAGAGTGTTTGTGCTTTATGGCCTCAGGGACCCGAGGAAAATGAAAATAAAATAATTACATAATGATTTCGATGGCTTTGGAGAAATAATGGGATTTATCACGGCGCTGGTAATTTTCCTAATTGAGAGAAGAATGGGAATCTCATCCTGGGGGGAGATTTAGCACCTGGATTGTAGGAATCAGGATTTTAGCTCAGTGTGCTTCACAGGGCAAACACCACTGATAAATGCAGTTTGTTTTAATTTCTATTTTAATTTCTATTTTAACAGAGGTTTTATAGTTTAAGAGAGGTTTTTATATTGTAAGAGAGGTCAATTTTCCTAATTGACAGAATGGGAATCTCATCCTGGGGGGAGATTTACCACCTGTATTGGAGGAATCATGATTTTAACTCAGTTTGCTTCACAGGGTAAACACCACTGATAAATTTTGGTTTAATTTCTATTTTAATTTATATTTTAAGATATATTTTTTTATATTTTAAGAGAGGTTTTATATTTTAAGAGAGGTTTTTATATTGTAAGAGAGGTCAATTTTCCTAATTGACAGAATGGGAATCTCATCCTGGGGGGAGATTTAGCACCTGGATTGTCGGAATCAGGATTTTAGCTCAGTGTGCTTCACAGGGCAAACACCACTGATAAATGCAGTTTGTTTTAATTTCTATTTTAATTTCTATTTTAACAGAGGTTTTATAGTTTAAGAGAGGTTTTTATATCGTAAGAGAGGTCAATTTTCCTAATTGACAGAATGGGAATCTCATCCTGGGGGGAGATTTAGCACCTGGACTGTCGGAATCAGGATTTTAGCTCAGTGTGCTTCACAGGGTAAACACCACTGATAAATGCAAGTTGTTTTAATTTCTATTTTAATTTTTATTTAAGAGAGGTTATTTGCTGAAGCACAAAGACTTCTCTCAGCTGAAGTGTCAGAGCCAGGCTGCTCCTTTACATAGGAAAAATAAATAAGTGCTTTTATTTCCTCCTGGGGGCGAAGGTAGAGCCTGTCCCATGGAAGACAAATAACTGGGGAAAAAATAGGAGCCAGAAGATGCAGCAGAGTTCTGGCTCCACATCTGAGCCAGGGAAAACTGCTGGGTTGTGAACACACTTAAAGTGTCACTGACTCACAACAGTCCAACCTCCCAACTCCTGCAAAATTTAAATTTTTAGCGGAGGTATTTTTCATTTTCTCTGCTTTTTAGAAAGTCTTCAAAGTGCCAAGGGAAATTTTACATAAGTGGTCTTAAATGCTGGTAGGAGAATTATACTGCATTTCCTTGAATGCAATAAATATTACAAATATTTAAATATTAAAAAATCTTCATGTTTTTATTTAAAACATTTAATTAAAACATTTATATTTTAAATTAAAATATATTTTTAAATTATCTTTTAAAACATTAAAAATAGGAAGGAGCCTCTAAGCACAGCTTGAACTGTGATGGTTTTCTCATGTTTCCCAGCTCAGATCACACAGGGATTCCTTCATTTCCCTTCAAAAGCTGCTCCAGCTGAATCCAGAAATNATTCTCTTTAAAACATTAAAAATAGGAAGGAGCCTCTAAGCACAGCTTGAACTGTGATGGTTTTCTCATGTTTCCCAGCTCAGATCACACAGGGATTCCTTCATTTCCCTTCAAAAGCTGCTCCAGCTGAATCCAGAAATGCTGAAAGGAGCCTGAGTCCTTTAAATGAGCAAAGAAATCCCCAAAGCTCCTCGTGGCTCTTGATGGGCTCTCAGCTGGGCCCTGCGAGGATGTGATGACATTTCCTGGTCATTTCTTGGTCATTTCCTGGTTTTTTTCCTTCCCTGCTTCATTCATTTCCCCTCCTCTGCCTTCCCCTTTGCCTGGGGAATGGTGTTACTGCAGCAGCTTCTCTCCCTGGGGGAAAAGGAGCTCCTGAATTGTTCTTTTCCAACCCTCACCCCTGCTCCTGCAAGGAAATTGCTGAGGAATTGTGTGTGTGTTACCTGCACAACAAACATCTCCCATGCAAGGTTCCTTCCCGATTTCCCAGACCTGCCAGGCTGGAATCACTCTGAAAAATAAAAGAATCTGTGGGGTCATGAAGAAAACAGAATGCCAGAGCACCCTGGGACTGCTCTTAGTTGCTAAGAGCATCCCCAGTTAGAATTTTTATACACATGGATATAAAACTGCAGAGAAACTTTTGGTTTGGACCAAAACTCAGAGCTGAATTGAAAAAAAAAATAATCTCAAAGAAGAAAAATAAGTCCCTTACCTCTAAATATTTTAAAGATTTCATTTTTTATTCTATTAATTTTAATTATTTAAAATATTTGAATTTTTAAATGAGATTTTTGGGCTAAGAAGGTTGCTCAGCTTTGTTCATGCTCAGTTCCATCCCCTTCCCAGGGAGCAGCTCTGGGAGAGCATCAACATTTTTATTTTTCCTACAGGATCTGGGCTTTGTTCTGGTGTCAGGGGACCACCACGAGGAAGGGGAAGGGTCAGAGCCAGGTGCTGGCAATTGTTGGGCTGTTTCCTATGATTGGAATTAAAACCATGTCAGGAGGAACGAGGACTGGCTTGGGATTGAGAGGAAGAAGCTGATGGAACCACAGGAGAAACCCCATTGTCTACAGCTCCACCTTTTGGGGGGAGTTAATTTAATAATTTTGACCCTGGATAAAGGTGAAAAATGCACCTTATGGCATCCAAGTGAACCAAGTGAAATTTGTCCCGTTTTTTGACATTTCCCCAAGTGCTTCAGTGCCAGGGTTAAGAGAGTAAAGCCTTTTTTAGGCCCAAGAATGCCAAGATAAGTTGCTCTATCTTAGGCATTGGCTAAAACATGGGTATATAAGGAATTAAGGGAAAGAAAGAAGAGACAGGGGAAGGGAATGACTAAGAATACCTCCTGATATTTCTCCTTTATTTCCATAAGGGGTAATAACTCAATCCAGCAATCCGGCAGAGGGCACTTTCTTTAAATAGAACATTCTGATTCACAAGCAGAAAAAGGAAATAAATATTTTCCTTTCGTCTTTGAGAGCCATCCCTGAATACCAGCTCCTGAAGCAATATTTTATCAGCCACACGTTCAAAAAGGAGAAAGAAAAAGAAAAATCCCACGAACAGCTCAGTGGTGACCACAGTGCTTTGAAAAATAGCTTTTTTTTCATTGTCAAAAGCCCTGCAGAAGTCAGGGCACTGCTTCTTCCTCTGGAATTTTAAGCTACAGAGAAACCCAACCTGGGTTTTGTCTGCTCCCAGCAAAGCCTGGCTGCTGGAGCCTGGAACACAGTGGGATTTTGTGAAGGAGATGATCAATAAGGGAAGCCATAAATATACATGGGTTCTGAAGGAGGCAGCGCTCTGGGGGCTCTCTCAGAGGCAGCTTGGGAAGGTGGGAACAATGCAAAATAACTTATTTTGGGGTTTTCAGGCTGCTGAGGCACTCAGGAGGCTGCTGGTTTTTTGGGAATCAGCCTCATGCTCAGAGATGTTCGTGTGGGATTGGGGCACTGAGGGCTCCAGGGTGAGGTTCAGGATGTGCTCAGGGTCATCAAACCCTTCAGTAAACCCCATCTGAGCTCCTGGTCAATCCTAAAGTCTGAAAGTTCCAAATTAAATCTCTTTACTTCAATCTGTGCGACGCAAGAAGTACCAACAGGGAATTTTCCCAAGTAAAATGTTGTGTTAATTACTTTTAAAGAATGGGAAAATCACATTCTCTGCAGAATTTGGCACCGTCCTCCTCTTCCCATGGTAAATACAGAGCAGCACCACAGATCTGGAGAGCTGGTAAATGTAGCAAGGATAGCTTTGTTTGGGATTTAGGACTTCACACATTTTAGCACTTGTTTGGCTCTGGAAATGCCAGGGAATTTTGTTGTATTTAGGGATGGAAAGGAAGGATGGAAAGGAAGTGTCCAGTGTGTTGCTTTTTCGGCAGGAGTGGGACATGGGTGGACTTGGTTCTTCACTTGCTAACACAGCTCTAAATTATTCACCCTTTCCTCTTTCTGTTTGTTCATTATTCCGCTTTTTGTGTGCTCATTATTCCTCTTTCCATGTGTCCCACCCCAGCAAACTGCTGGGACCTGTGCAAAATGGGGCCACTGAGAGAGCTCAGTGTGCGAAACAAGGGCTGCTTGTCCAGGGAAGGTGTGAAGCTGAGTTTGAGTCATTTTTAGAAACACAAATGGAAGAATCACGGCTGCAGGAGGAGGCCCTGGGGTCAGGCAAGGTGGGGAATTGGCCCTTGGGGTGGGAGGAGCATTTCCAGAGCATGGGGGTGTCTTTGGAAGAGTTATTCCCAGTCATGGGCTCTCTTTGTCCAGTGATCACTGAGGCCAGGCTGCTTTGTGAGGCATCCCTGTAAAATCTCCACCTTGGCTGGGTTGTGCAGCTCTCCTCATTTCCTGGTCCCCTCTGTCCTCAAAGCAAACAGAAAACAAAATCATGGAACCCTTGGAAGGGTTGGAAGGGACATTAAAGCCCATCTTGTCCCCCCCCCGCCATGGGCAGGGACACCTTCCACTACCCCAGGGTGCTCCAAACCCCGTCCAACCTGGCCTTGGGCACTTCCAGGGATCCAGGGCCAGCCACAGCTTCTCTGGGCACCCTGTGCCAGGGCCTCACCACCCTGACAGGGAGGAATTTTTCTCCTCATCTCTAACCTAACCCTACTCTTTCAGTCTGAAGCCATTCCCCCTTGTCCTGGCACTCCAGGCCCTTGTAAATAGTTTTTCTCCATCTTTTTGTTGGCTCCCTCCAGGGTGCTGGAAGGCCACAATTAGGTCACCTTCTGTTCTCCAGGCTGGATAATCCCAACTCTGTCCCAGCAGAGCTGCTCCATCCCTCTGATCATCCTGCAGCCTCCTCTGGACTCTCTCCAGGAGCTCCAGGTCCTTCCTGTGCTGGATCCCAGGGCTGGAGGCAGGGGGGGTCTCAGCTCCAGGCCCGAGTGGAGCTGGAATCAGGTTCCAGAGAGGTGACAGCGGGCTGTGACCCTTTGGTGTGTCTGCAGTGCTGGGGACGTGCAGGTTCCACTGGGATGTGACCATAAAGGAGACATCTCTCAGGGGACTGGGAAGTGGCTCGTCACAACTTGCCATCATTTACTCTCTTTGCCCAGAAAGGCACAAAAAGTTATTACAGAAAATCGAGCGTTTTCCACTGAGGAGTGCTCTCAGCCAGTGTCCTGCTCCTGCACTCTCCTTGCTGGGGTTTATTTTGGCTGCTCTTGGCCACGTGTTGCTGGGGAAATAAATCCCTGCATGTCCTGGGAGCGATGCCTGCAGCCTGAACAGTGCAGCCCTGACTTTTCAGAGCCACCCCAGTGTCTGGTGTATTTTATAACCTTTCTGGTCCAGGTTCAGCCCCTCTGTGCCCGTGTAGCACTGAGACCTTTCCCTCAGCTCACACAGGAGGTTTTTCTCCCTTTGGCTCTGCTCAGGCAGCCGTGTGCTCCTTCCCTTTGGGACAGCGCCCTGCTTTAATCGTACATCTCATCGTGCCATCCCTGCTCCATCCTGTTCAAAAATACCTACATCTCACCCTCGTCCCCCACCTCCCTTTTCCCATTTAGATCTCCCTGAAGCCCATTCTCCCTTATCAGCACAGTAATTTCGTGAGCAGAGCTTGGATTTCTGCCGTTTAGGCCCCGGCCATTGTCTGTCGCAGCTGCAGTCAAGATAAACCCTCACCCAGAACAAAGTTGGAATGACCTTTTACAAGCAGAATCTGCCTTGTTTCCCTCCAGACTAATTTATCAGCCTTCATTTCAGCCTAGTCTCTCAGCAGAGGCCTGAAAGAACATTACAGAGAGCATGAATGAACAGGGGGATTAAGATGCTTGGCTAGTCCCTCTTTTTCATCAGACACCTTCTGGATTTGCTGGGATGTAAGCTGTAAATGACCGTAAGTGCTGAACTGCCTTCAACTTGGGAAGGGAAGAGGAGGGGGGAGCCACCACAGACAAATGTTTGGGAAAGAAGAGTGATGTGAGGAGCTGGATAAACCTCCTGTCTCAGAGGCAGAGGTAGCAGGACTGAGCAGTGTCCCCAGTCCTTTCCAGGGGCTCTGTGTCTGTCCTCAAGCAGGGCAGGGAGTGGGACAGGTTCAGCTCCTTCAGAACTGTTGATAAGGCAAATTTAAATCAAATTTATTGATTCAAAGCAACTTTTAAAAACTGGGCTACATCCAAAGTGTTTTGGTGCAGCAGAGCAGCAAAACTTTTCTTGCGAGTGTGATTTTAACGCTGCAAGAGGAGAAATTTTTTGAACTGAACTTGACAAGTGTCAAAGATCCCAACAGGAAACCCAGGATTCTCCTGTAGCTGACAACAGCCATAGTCTAAAGGAATTGCTGTGAGGAGGAGAATAAATATTTGTCTCTTGAAGGAGGGGAGAGCTGACAGCTGTAGTTGGGGTGAATTTCCTGTCAGTGCCACACAGGCAGCTTTAGTGGGACTGGATAATTCCACCCCTAAACACCATGAAGCATCAGATTCTGTTTTCCTGCTTACACCTTTTGGCTCCCTTCATCTTTTATGTAATGAAGGAAAAGGTTATTTAACAACTTGGAAACTTCACTGTTAAATCACAGCCTGCTCAGCTGTGTGGGGGAAATCCTTATCCATCAAACTTGGGTCATTGTGTTTCACTCCTTGGAGGGACTAAAAAGTTTCTGCAGGGGGAGAATTCAGTGCAGCCCCAGGGATTTTGGTTCTTGCTGGGGCTGTGGTGGTGCCTTGTGTCCTCTGGCAGCGTGGGAATCCTGCTGGAACTGCTGGGCCCAGCCAGGGAGCAGAAACACCCCCATCTAAAACGAGCACAGCTCACACCTCTAGCATTTTATTTGGGCTTTTGGTATATCAGAACATTTTGGAATGTTTCAGCTTTTGCTGGAAAGCAAGGAAGGTGGAGCTGCAGGGGGGGGTGTGGCAGCAGTAAGTGAAAATGTGCTGAACATCAACCACAGGGTGTTTAGAAATGGGTGCAGATGAAAGATCAACGTTTTGGAATTATTTTAAGGTGTTTTAAAGAGTTAGACCTGTACAGTATAAAATTGTGTACCTATATAATAAAACAGTATAGCTAATTTGTAGGTATTTTAAGGAGTTCAGCCCATTCACTGGACCAGCCTGGCATTTGGGCCTATGGGACCATACACACCAATAAATCCTACTGCAATAATTGGTATTTTCCTTTCTGAGCAATAACCCCCCCAAAGCAGAGCCTTGTGAATGAAACAGAAGTCTCCAGAGTTTTCCAAACCTTTGCAAGGCTTGTGATTTAATTTAGGCATTTGGGTGAACGTTCAGGCTGGGATTCCTTTCTCTCTCCTGTGTCCTACCCCATATTGGTGCCTGTGCAGCCTTTAGCCAGCAATATGGAAGGTGTAGGATTTTCAGAGCTGACACAATATTTTTTTGGTGGTTGTGTTTAATCCCTTTTTTAGTTTAACAACTCAAAAGTGCTGCACTGTTGGTAACTTGCACCAAGTTCACTCATGCTGAGACCAAAAGTGAGGGCAGCTCATCTCTTAAACACCAACTGAATCATTGTCCCAAACCTTGATTTATGGACATTCCCACCCTCAGAAGTGAAGGATCCTTTGCTATTCCTAAGTGGTTTTATCATCTCCAAAATGAATTTCAGCAGCGTGGCAGGGAGATGGAGATGGTGCCTTTCTGGAGAGTTGTGGAGGCAAAATGCAGATGCTTCAACCAGGACAGATTATTTTTGGCTCTTGTCCAGTTTCCCGGGAAATGGGCAGAAAGAAGCTTAATTTCTTCTAGTCCCCTGCAGCTGTGCTTGCGGTTTAATAAGCATAGAAGGTGATTTAAGGGAAAAAAAAGTCAGGAAGTTCAGCTCCTTGTTGAGCTGTCTGTGTTCTTTGGAGCAGAAATTGGGGTTTGCTGCTGAGTGGAGGAGCAGCATTTCCCAGGTGGAAGTTCAGCATCAGGGATGGTGCCCAAAATGTTCAGTAGCCCTGCAAAACTCAGTGAATGGGCCAAAAAGATCACAGGTTACCTTCCATTCAAACACACATGAGGTGATTTAATTTAGAATATTCAGGGAAGAATAATTCATGTCGTGTCCGTGCAAGGCTGAACTTCAAACTGGGAGTGTTGACTAAGAACAAACAGGAGCATTTGATGAAACTACTGGGAAAAGTGTTTAAATTAAGTACAAGTTCTGCTTTTTGCAATGAAAGGTGAATTCCAGAACACAGGACATCAGGAGGTTCAGAGAGGACGGGGCTGGTGTGAGTAAAACAAACTCATACATTCATCCCAGCAGGGATATTCTGTCTGATGGCTCTGGGCACTGGGGGGATGTGGGGTGAACACAGTGGAACAGGGCCACGCTCTCACAGCCTCCCCAAATCCCATTTCCAGCTTTTTTTGTCACTGATGTTGTCCTAAGGTCAGGCAAAGACCAGCCTGAAAAACATCCCTTGGGAGAGAGGCAAAAATCCCCTGAGCAGGGAGAATTGAAATGTTGCTGGGTGATAACAAATGCCTCCAAGGGAGGAGCTGTGTGGTCAGGGGGCTAAACCAGGGAATACCTGGAGCATTTCCTTGGCTAAGGGGGGATACCCAGCCCTGTGAGGCTGGGCAGACATGGCTCAGCCCACAGGCTCCCAGTGCATCCCCACCCCCTGCACTGGTGTCCCTGGTGCAATTCCCATTTTCAAGCCTTCAGTATTTTTGTGGATTTTAGATCCAAGCCAACGTTCTCAGTGTAAATGCTCATCTCGCCTGTGGTTTGTTACAAGGGTTTTGTAGTTGCTGCTGGAAATTTCAGATTTAGGAATTTGAGCCACAGTGACGCCTTTCCCTGTCTTTTCCTGTTTTCCAAAGTCACCTCATTTTGTAAAGGGTGTGTGTGTGTGTGTGTGAAATAAATCAGTGTAAATTTACTGCTCGCTATAAATTGTAATTGGCAAGAGTTGGGATATAGCAAATCCAGAATGGGAATGATAAAATACTGATACTGTATCCTTCAATTTATTACCTGTATTATCCGCACTCTGTGTTTTCCACTCGGTTCTCTCTCCTTCACGAGTTGTGTTTTCACTAGACTGGCATTTTCCTCCTCTGATGAATTAACTGTCAATTGAAGTTAGTGAGATAAATCAAAACAAATGGACACACTGCTCCATATTGACTTTCTCACTGCCTGATTCCCAGACCCACTTTCTGAGCACGGGGCTGTTGTTATGCTCACTTGCTCCCAAGCAAATGTACAAGAAAAGGAGGAATTGGGGGAGGTTGGTGTTTAATAGCCAGTAATTACATTTTTTCCTGTCTTTGTTTTATCTGGGATCTTGTTGAGGATGAGATCCAGGCCATTTACCAAGAAAGAAGGCACTTGGCATGGTGGGAGAGAGGGAAATGTTAAACGGAAGCAAACATGGAAGTTCAGGTCTTGTAAAATGTGGTCTTAATCTACATATGAAGGAGTTTTTGGGATAACCATAAGGGTTTAGGTGAAGAAGGAGACACTTTATCAGCAGGGGTGATGTGCAGGCCCTCACTGTTAGAGAGACAAGGCTCTAATCTGAATCCAGAGAGGTTAATTAACATTTGCTGTGGGAATTCTGGGTGTAAAATGCTGTTTGGTAGGGGACTCCAAGATGTTGAAGCCTTGGCTTTATCCCAAAATGGCAGAACAGTTTCTGGCTGGTTTGTTCTATTTGTGCAAACGTGATGTGGTCAGGCACCCAAATGATTGGGCTCATCTCTGTTCCTGATCAGACAGAACTAAAGTTTTATATCTATAACTATATATTTAGATCTCTAAAGTAACCAGTGCAATAGGATCAAGGCTTCTCCCTTGCAGACACAGCAAAACTCTCACAGCGAGGAGCCCACAGGCCCAAGGCCCACAGGCCCACAGACCTTCCCTCTGTTGCCACCAATGTTAGAACTGCATGATAAAAAATTCGATGGATTATTTTTAAAGAACAAGAACACAAATCCATGCCCGTGCCTCCAGCAGTGCCATCTGTGTGTGGATCAAACCCCAGCCACACCTCTGGCTGAGCTGGCTCTTCTGCCAGGGTTCAGTGCTCAGAACAAGCACACGCCTGTCACAGATCAAGTGTGGAAATTCTTTTGTTATTTGTTTACTTCTATCTTAAACATCTGCTCCTTAACACTCAGCTTTGAAAAGCGCTGGAGATCAAGCAGGGTTTCCTTTCAGGGCTCTCACCCCCATCCTGGGTCGTGTCTTCCTGAGTAAACTTCAGCAAATAAATTTAACACCTTCTCACCTGGAAGGGATCTCCTGCACTTTAATTCAAGAAGTAAAAGGTTAAAAAAAAAAAATGTCTGTGCAGAGGAATGGATGGTGGAAAGGGGTAAAGCCTCTCAGCAGTAGGTTAATTGGAGAGTGGAATACCAGTGTAGATGGGAGCACATAGTTTCCTTGGACAATGTGCTAAAGAACTGGGAGCTGGGAAGGACCAGCTGGGATTGTTAGTGAATTAGCTGAAGTCAGAAACTGCTGAATGGAGCAAAGAAGTAAAGGGGAAATGAAGGTTAGGGTATAATTCAGTCTAAATTAGGTGGGCCATTCACAATGCATAAAAGGGCTCTGAGCTTCCTTTCTTGGGGAAAATGGGGAGGAAAGCTCACTTTTATTTGGATGCGTGTTGAGTGGTTGATTTTAAGAATGTGCATACCTAGAGCCTACTTTTTGGGAGTGCATTATCCCACATGAGTTTGGAGGAAGCATTGAAAATGCCATGAGCCTGAAAGACAACAGATTTAGCAAGAAAGCCTCGGGACCGTTGTGCTGCAGGAGCATTTCATTTTATCTCTGATGGGCTGAGCAAATCCTCTTCATTCCTTCTACCTCTGCTTGCTTGTTACTCCCAGTGAACACTACCTGATCACCTGGGGATCCCAGGTGCTTGGAATCCACCCTGGCTCTGACCCTCCTCTTGGTGTTAGTTGTGATTTATTACAGCACTCCTGAGCTTTTAACCATGGCCAAGTTTTGTTTCAAAGTGCTTCCCCCATGGAAAGGGATGTGGCAGGAAGCACATGGTCTTGGAGACTGTGTTTGTTCTACACAAACTTAGGAAAAAAGAGGGAATTGCAAGAATTTAATACACAAATAGTTAAATTGAGATGGCTCCATGGAGAAGAAGGCCTTGAGCCTTCCAGTGGTGTCTGGGCTACATTGAGATCTAATTTGGAAGAGTTTTGCTGCGTCCCTTTGGGTGTTGTCTCTGTAGACCTTCAAATCCATTTGCCTCAAATTTGCTTAGCCTCCCTCAGAGGTGCATCATCCACCTGATGACAAAAAATCACCGTTTTTTCAATTTTCCCAGTATTTCAGAACTTACAGACTTTCTTTGGTCTGAGTGTTGTCTGTGAGTGCAAAGTGATTTTAACTTGGACTTGAGTGATGTGGTTGTGGCTGAGCAGAGCCTGCCAAAGGTCTGGGCCCTTCAACTCCACTGGGAGAAAATCCAAATTTTCTGGTTTAGAACCCTGGGGGATGCTCTGTGTTTTCTGAACCAACTTTCAGAGCTGTTGTGCTGTGTCACCAATAAGATAAAGTCCATCTGACTGTGGTTTTCTCAGACATAAAATGCTTAATAAGGAATAGAGAGCACTGATTTTATCAGAGTATAATTCCAGAAGTGCTGGAGGTGGAACTTTTTCCCCCTTGTGCTGTACCTTCCAGAGCCTGGACTCACTTCTGTGTTCACTCCAAAGGCTTATGTCAAGCCCAGTCAATTTAAATGAGATTCAGAACTGGAGCAGCAATAAGTGTTCAATCAAAGTATTTGATAAATCACTTAAACAATCTCGCAGATTGCAAATTCTGTAAATGCAAGTTCTGCACTTATTCAAAGCTAGTGAATGTGACAGGGCTAAGAGACAGCAAAGTCAAAACAGCAGGAAGAAAAACTCAGATTCTTTGATGAGATTAAAATACCAGCAATTGCAGTGGCAGGCAGGTAGGGCTGTGCTGCTCGTGGAGCCCCTGCTCCAGCTTTTCCAAGGAGAATATACAGATGGGATAAAGAAGAGAAGGCTGATTTGATGATTGCAGCATAATTTTACCTTTACTTCAGGGTATGTGTGTTTTCCTTAACGTCTTGAATGGCATAATTTAGCTGGTCAGGAAAGTTTTCTCTCTCATTAAACAGAATGACAAGTGACTGTAAAAGTAGGAGAAGGGAAATCTCAACAAAGCCCAGATTGCTCTGAATGCTCAACAATTTTTCTTCGGTTACTCAGACAGGAGCATGAGCTTCCTCAGGTGGAATTTATTCTGGTGAGTGTCTCCACAGAAAAGCTGAAAACAAAGTGTTGAAACAAGCTCTCAGACTTGGCTTTTCCCTGGCTTGTCACCCACTGCAGCCATGAGGATTAAATACCAAACAGGTATTTAATGATTATTTTTGCTATGATTTTTTATGGTGTCAAAGAAAGGTGGAAGAAATTAAAGCCTTTTTTTTTTTCTGAGTAGCTTCCAGAATAAAACCTTGTGTTTTGTCTATTGAACTTTTTCCTGGTTATTAATGAAGGAAGTTTAGGAGGTTTTGCTGGGAGAGGAATAACTCATTGTCAGCACCGACATGAAGCACGATTTGAAATAAGTTTTCATGGTTACTGGAAGAAAGAGGGAAAATGGGATCATTTTTGGCTGTAGCCAGTGTTAAAGTTCAGCATTTTAGTTTGAAAAAGCCATGGTTGGTTTTGTGTGAGCAGTTCAATGTTCCCTCATCATCTTTGTCCTCGTTCACAATATCAGGGGGGTTTTAATGAGGATCCAGGTGCCAAATTTTGGATATTGTACATTTTGCTTGCTCCCACCATTGCTGTATTCCCCATCCTCAGAAATCAGGGGGGGGTGATCACTTTTAGCTGAAATTACAGTAGAAATCTGCAATTTGGGCTGGTTTCCTCTCAGGGGTTTATTCCCAAGGACAGGAGCAAGGCACTGATCCCTTTGTCTCCTTTTCTCCACCTGTGTTACTGCAAATGGGAAATGCCTTTAATTGGTGCTGAAAACAAGAATTCTGACAGCTCAAACATCCATTTTCAGGCAGAACAAGGCCTTGTTCAGGGAAGTTTTTAAGGACTTTGGGAATGTTGAAGGAAAATTATGTAGGAATCCCAGTGTATAGGAGTTACATGGGTAATGTGTTGTCCAGCTGTGAACTTGGACAGATTTTCATTATCCTGATTTAAGTCCATAAATATCTGCATAAATAGACACACACTTAAACTTCCAACCCCAAAAGTCTAAATGGTTCCTGGAGGCCTTTGCATCCCTTCTGTGTGATTTCCTGTTCTCTGGGAATGCTTCAGGCACTTCTCTAAGTTAAGCAAGTTTTAAAAGCTACTCAAATACAAATTATTTTTTATAAACTAGGAAAGATTTGTGTCCTTTCAGTAGCTACTGAAAAAAAGTTACTGAAGCTGCACTAAAATCCACTTTACACGTGGATATAATTGTCAAAAAACTTTTCCTTTCACTTGAAACTAATCCTTTAACTTGAAACTAATTTTCTGCCCTCAAAAAAGGTAATTTTAAAGCTTTACTAGCAGCCCTTCTTTCTCCCATAAAATATTTATGTTCAACACACTGAGCACATATTAATTAACGGGAACGAGCAATTACGAGGATTCATCTAAAACTGCGCAGGGCGCGTACGAGGCAGAGTTATTTTAAAAACTTGATTTTCTTGCTGGCAGTGCCTTTATTTTGTGCAGTGGCCATGGCTGTGCTGGGCTCTGGAGGGGCTGAGCTCTGGGGGTGTGTGTGAGCGTGTGTGTGCATGCGGCTGTTGTTCCTTTCTTCTCCAAATGCTTCACCACAGTAGGCGAAATGGATGAAACACAGAAAAAGAGAGACAATAAATAGTTTCCTAACCTGGCTTGGATAATGGAGAAAGTTCGTTAGATTTATTAATCCTCATTTTCCTTTGGACTGTCAGGCTTGGAGTGACAGTAAAAAAGCTTGTGACGACTTTGGCTAATTTGCACTCCATTCACTTTCTCATGAAAACCCATCAGGATGACTGAAGAACTGCTCTGCAATTGACCTTATTCAATGGCAGAGTGATATACTGGGAAACAGGCCAGTTTTTACAATGCCCAAAAGAGCAAATTGGACGGAATCTTTGTTCCTCTCTTTTTTCCCCTTTCCTTTTTATGCCAGTCTTGCTCTAGTTAAGCTCTCTCATTTGTTCCAGCAGTAGCTCTAGGGCTCAGGTCACCCTCTGGGGCTGCCATTGCAGGTGATCACTGGGCCGCTTGTCTTGGATGCAAAGAGGAGGGAGAAAGGGGAAGGCTGGAAGAGTCTGCTCAGAGAAAAAGCCTCAGACCTCGTTCTCAGCCAGATGTTGGGGCACAGGGTGTTGCTTTTGCCTCTGCACCCAGAAATCCCAGAAGGGTTGCGTGAACCTAAACCGGGAGCAGGATTTTCATGGCGCTGTTTGGGTGAGGAATTAAAGCTGGTGGTGCTCAGGGCAGAGGGGAGACAGGGAGCAGATTCTGTGCTCATCAGTGAGACTTTTCTGTGTTCCTTTTATATTCACACACAGCAGACCCAGGACCTTTCACTCTGGGAAAATGAGACAGGGTTGGAGTGGCCAGAGGCTGGTGGGGAGAGATCCCGCACAGGGGGTAGGGACAACTGTCCCCTCAAACCAACATTTAATGTTTTATGCAAAAGAGACCAGCCCTGAATGAGGGTCTGAGTGGGATTAGCACATGAACAGTCCATGGGCTGGCAGATATCGAATTTATCTGGGGCACAGCAGAGAGGCAAAACAATTTGAATTTGAGTCTGAGAACGGGCTGGTTTGGGTGGATTCTCTCTCTCTCTCTCCTTCTGGTTGAAATTTCTGAAAGTGCAACTTCATTTATAGGTGTATGAAAAGTGGGGTTTGTAAAGATTTCTGACCAGGAGGATTACAGTGATGTTTTTAACAGCAATAATTCCAAACTGTACCCTAGGCCCTGTCTTTACTGGGGTACCAAACGTGCTGTAGTTCCCTGCCAGAGCAGCTCTGGTGGTTCCCCTGCTCCTGACACCTCACAAAGGGCAATGTGAACCTTTCAGGGGGCTTTTGAGCACTTTGGGGACCTGTCTGAGCCAGCAGCTTTGATCTTTCTCTGCAGAGGGCAGGTCCTGCCAGCCAGACCTAAGAGTTCCTGGTTCAGGGCTACTCAGGTGCACCTTGAAGGACCAGAAGCAGCAAACCCACAAACTGCGCCCCACATGTTGGAAAGGGAAATGTGGCTCACCTGGTGTGTCCCAGAGCTTCAGCCCTGCAGTTCCCAGCTCAGCAAACCACAGTCAGTCCTGGAGCAGGGTGGGAAAGACCCAGAAGGGTTTGAAGGGACCTTAAAACTCATCTCATCCCACCCCTGCCATGGGCAGGGGCCCCTTCCACTAGCCCAGGTGGCTCCTAGCCCCATCCAGCCTGGCCTTGGACACTTCCAGGGATGGGGGCCAGCCACCCCCTCCCTGTTCCAGTGCCTCCCCACCCTCACAGGGAAGATTTTTTTCCCCATCTCTAATCCAAACTCTCTGTCAGTGTGAAGCCATTCCCCCTTGTCCTTTCACTGCATGTTCTTGTAAAAAGTTTCTCTCCATCTTTTTCTGGGTTACTTCAGGAACTGGATGCAAAAGGATTGCAGTCACTTGTTATTGTTCTTCTTTTTGAGTTTTTCTGTTTCACAGCAAACTTTTTTCCTTTTTAATACAAGTAAAGAGAACCTGGTGGCTTCGTTAAACCCGAACCACCCAGCAAGGAACACGTTGCTCTTCTACAACTTCACCAACTGATTTAGCTCATTTTGGGCCTCTACTTCTGAAGGGGCAAGGTGGGTTTTTTTAAAAAGTTAGCTAAGAACCACACCAAACTTTCAACTTCCCTGAAACACGTCTGGTTTATCAACAATAATGTGTATAAACTCTTTTCTGACCAGCATCACTTCTTCTGACTTACTCACATGAGAAAATAAGAGACATCAAACTGAAAGAACAGAATTTAGGAGATTTTCTCTCTCCAAAGTGCTGCCAATCCAGCCCTCCCCTGCATCCACAAGGTCTGCATCTCAGGGTTGTTTCAGCACAGGGTTTTAGGCTCCTGCAGGAAAGTTGTAACCTCTGTGTGTTCAGGTTTTGGAGTTAAACCAACGGAGTGGAGACCAAGGAATGAGGGGAAGAGGAGAGGAAGGCGTTTCAAACAGCATTTTTGGGGCAGATGTTCACATGAGAAAGGGTTACGTTGGCACAGCAGGTGTTGCTGTGCAGGATTACCCTGGAGAGGTGTGAGATGCTCCCTGAAATGCCCCTGTCACTGTGAGGGGACACTCTCCTGCCCTGGAAGTGCCTCTCCCCCATCCCGGATCTCTGGCCCTGGGTGGGGTGACTTCCGCCACTCGCTGTGCAGGCACTGGCATCCTTCTGGTCCTCTCTGTCATCTCCTTGCCCTCCTCCTTCTGGTGCCCTCAGGTCCTCCAATTTCCCCTTCTCTCTCTATCAAATTCTGCCCATGTCCGCACCCTCATTAATCAATGTCAAGTCACAGAGTGTACAACAAGGGCTGTATTCTTCCACTGCCCCCTCAGCCCTCATACATCCCATTGTTCCAAAAAACTGATTCAGATGGCAAGAAAACAGCCGATGCAGCACATAAAAGAGATGAGACAGAAATGAAAAGAATCAAGGAGGGGAAAAAAAAAAAAAAAAAAAAAGAGGAGGCTTTTTTTTCCCCTGAAACACTCGAATAAATACTCGGCAATGATAATTTAAATTATTCATACATTTATGAAAACATCCATTGAAAAGTGAAGTGTATGATGCTCTTTGTCTACTTTACTTGTCTCTTGTTTGTGATTAACCTTTACTGTAACTTGGGCTGGCAGTGCCACGATCACAAAGACCAGACTTTTCCTTCCATGGGAAAAAATGTTTCATCGGGTCCAAATGAAAAATTAAGTGGAGGTATTTAGTGCTGATGTGGCAATTTGGTGCAAAGCATTCAAGATGCAGAATTATCCATGTCTATAGCCCAAACACTGCCTAGTAAAAAAAAAAATCCAAAGGAGACAAAGCCAGCTTTTAGCAGCCCGTTCCCTCGCAGGGGAGTTTGACATAAATTCTACTTCCAGTCCCATGACATCCCTCAGGAGCTGGAGAGCTCAACACCACGGAGAGTAAAGGGTTTGCTGCCACAAAGAAGGAGAATCTGTGTGTGTAAGAACATGGACAAACACAGCCAGAAAAAACGGAAATGAAAAAAGCAGCTCAGTTATTTTAATTACGGCTCCCAAACTATGGAAGAGTTCCTAGACCAGCATTAATAATGTCATCGGGAGATATTTGGGACCTGACAGCCTGTGAAAGTCTAGAGGAAATTTATTTTGCCTCTAAGATAGACTTTTTTTGCTCATACTTTGTGGTTATTGCTTTACTTTAAAAAAAAAAAATCATTTTGTGGCAAGATCAGTAGTGGAATATTAAATGCCAATAGTGATAAACAATCTGGAATCAGAGAAATAATAATTGGAGAGGTTTTGGAAACTCAGCTCTGTAGGGATTCTATTTTTTGGTGTCTCTCTGCCATTCTTCCAGGGTTGTTATTTTCTTTTTTTTTTGCAGAGACCAAGAGAAGCAGTCAAAGCAAAGCTTCTCCTCTAACATTTGTGTCGTGCTTGTAATTCATCAAATTTCGATCCAACTTCCAAACCGGAGCAGTCTGGAGAATGTCAGATAATTTATAGATAATCATCCAAACATTTTTATTCTCAAGTGAACATATTTAGCCCTGCAAATATGCATTTATGCCTTTCCATAACTGGTTGATTACGTGGGAGGGGGAGCCATTGTCTGGCAGTCAAAGCCAAGGGATTTTCGGCAAAGCTCTCCTTGCTCTTCTGTTGACTCTGCAGTTGACTCTGTGTGTGACCTTGGACGTGTCACTTATCCTCTGAATGCTTCACTTCCTTCTGTAAATGGCTATAACAGTTTTGAGCACATGCAGGAAAGTGTGTCTGGAACTTAGGAAAGCATTTGGAGGTTTCACTCCTAAGAGGTGCTGGTGGGTCCTGGCAGCTGAGACAAATAGGGCTCTTCACTTCTTCTTCATTCAGCATCTTTGTGCCTCATTTTAGGGGTTTGATATATTTTCTCTCATGCCTTTTTCAGTCACTTTTGGAATTTCTTTGCTAATTTTTTAATAATTTTTCAATAATTTTTCTCCCTGAAATTTGTGTCCGAGGTGACTCTCAAAGTTTTTCATTGCATCTATCTTGTCTAGGATTTACTGGGCTTGATTTTAATGCTGCCTCTGGATTTGTCCTTTGCTGAGGTGAACTATTTGCCCTTGTTTCAGTAGAAAACATTTTTAGTAAATCCACTAATGGATAAATCTACTAAGAGAGGCTGTCAGCCATAGGATAGAGTATTTATACAGAAAGTGTGGTGGAAAACTGTGTATTAAAAGAAGGAAGGAGCTGGAGCAAAAGTCCTAAATCAAACTGCTGGCAATACACTGTCTTGGTGTGTATTTCTTGCTAGGCAGTGATTCCTTCTTCTTGGAAATTATCCAGGATTTCCTGGCTCAGTGGTCTGGGATACATTTCAATATACTGGATATATGGAGCAGTGGGCAGACTTCAAACGGGTCTGGGATTTTTTTTTTTAAATTTCTTTTTTTTTTTTTTTTTGAGGTATGGAGAGACATCCAAAATAGTGGCTCCCTTTCTCAGCTGATTTGCATAAATCCTCCTTCACTGTTTCCAAGTCTTTCTGGAGTTCCTGAGCGAGCAGGAGGCACCAGATCCCTCCTTCCCTCCCATTCACACACAAACCAGATTGGCTTTGGGATCAGCCAGCAAGGAGCAGAGCCCAGACTGGAATTTTTGCACCTTGGCTCTGCTCACTCCTTCGTTAGTGAATGAACGAAGGCACGGCCATGCAGAAATACAGTGACACCTCTTGGGAGCTGTGGAAGGGTCATTCCTGGACACCCACAGCCCAAAACCACAGCCAAACTTCTCAGTTTGAGCTTTGGGATGACGATGGTAAATTTGGGTTGGGTTCTTCCCAGCACAAAGTCATCCTGGGATTTGATTGTCCGTGCCCAGGTAACCCCTGGGTGTGAATTTGAGTTGGGTTCTTCCCAGCATAAAATCATCCTGGGATTTGATTGTCCATGCCCAGGTAGGTGAATTTGAGTTGGGTTCTTCCCAGCACAAAGTCATCCCAGGATTTGATTGTCCGTGCCCAGGGAGGTGAATTTGAGTTGGGTTCTTCCCAGCACAAAGTCATCCCAGGATTTGATTGTCCATGCCCTGTGTGTGAGTTTGATTTGGGTTCTTCCCAGCACAAAGTCATCCCAGGATTTGATTGTCTGTGCCCAGGGAGGTGAGTTTGAGTTGGGTTCTTCCCAGCACAAAGTCATCCCAGGATTTGATTGTCCGTGCCCAGGGAGGTGAATTTGAGTTGGGTTCTTCCCAGCACAAAGTCATC